>JASAMX010010073.1:0-26897 GCA_030248175.1 Microlaimidae sp. YZB2_3 | reverse complement strand
ATAAACGAAGAAAATTTAGTATAAAAAAAGTACCTAAAAATTTCCCGAGATGGAAGGGGGGTCAGATTCCGAATTCCAGAGGGGGGTCAAGTCAAGGGTAAAAAATTCGGAAATTTGGGGGAGGTGGGCCCCAGAGTTTCGTCTAGGGGGGTTCCAAAATTTCGAGGCTAGGGGGGTAGAACCCACCCTGCTCCCCCCTTTCTCACCTATGGTCTGAAACGCCCCTCCCGCTGTTTTGCAGGATTTGCTCCCCCGCCCAAAATGAAAAAGCACCGAAAAAGTATGAAGCCCTTTTTCACCTATTATGACGCCATCATCGCCATTTTTTGCAGTTTTCACCCTATTTCAATGCTTTTTAAGTCATTTTACACCTATTTTTAATAAATTTCGCCTTTTTTGTCCCTTTTTTGTTTTTTTCCTGTCTTCCTTGCTTATCATCCTCCCCGTCTCAAAAAATTTTGGAATTGCCCCCTTCCCAATAAAACCTCCGGGGGGGGGGGGGCAGTGCACAGATCTACCTTATAAAACGCGAATTATAAAGTAGAACTCATTGGGCGGTGAATAGTTTAACTTTAACACATGTCAGTTGATGAGGTACTGGGCTGAAAAAAGATATAACAGGTTGAGTTTTTTTAGGTTGTATCGCCTTTTGGTCTGCTTGCTTTATTGGCCTCCTACTTAGACTTGACTGTTTAGCTTAAAAAAACTAAAAATTACTCTTCAAAATTTGTTAGTTTAAGCGAATTACTATTAAACATTTTGAATTAAAGATTGTCTACTTGACTTTGTATTTTGTTGTTCATTGATGATACCATGTAGGTCTTTATATTGGTATCATGATAGTGCGGGAAGAAGAGGGATTATGGGGACCACTCTCTCAGACATTTTTAAGAGGGGGAAGGGTTCAAATTTTTAAAGTTGGAGGAGGGGGTTTACCAATCATAACTACATTTTTCTGAACTAATGTCAATTTTTATAGACTATGTTTATTAGGTATTAAATCATGTGCAAACACTGTTGTTTTTTTCACTAAAAAACAGTGTTTTCCACCATAAATATTGATTTAAAATTAAACTCAAAAATCACTAGAAGGCGTTGGACAGGGGTCTATTACAGAGACTTTCAGCGAGGGGGACAGCCAGGGTAAAATAAACAAAATAGGAGCGGGAATAGGTTTTTAGTTAGGGTTGGTGGTGGAATTTTAAAATTAGTAGACTATCGCGCTGTCTCCACACCAGTATTTGTTTATCAATATTATACTTTTGATATTTTATAATTTCATTGGCACACTTGACTTCTCTTTTCGTGCACTTAATTAAATAGATTAAATCGAAAGCAGTACAGTTATAGGTGTTTTTGGTCGGGTCCGCTAGGGGGGGATCCACCCCCGGGTGGAAGGCCAAAATTTTTTAGGGGGGGGGTCAAGGGGGTCCAATTTTATAGCAAAAAATTTTTTAACTCAATAATTTAAGTGTTTTTAGGTCTAATATTGAATTTTATGTATTAAAACAGCCTATTTAGGCCTAAAGTGTATTTAAACACTGTTTTTAACTAAAAAACCGTGTTTTTGACAGTAAATAAAAAAATATACTTCCAAATTGGTCGGGAGAGAGGGAGGGGGGTCAGCCTCGCTAGGGGGGGGGGTCAGGCCGGACGGCTCTCGAGCTTTGGGGGGGAGATGGGGGGCCCTGAGTTTTTTCTAGGGGGGGTCCAAAATTTTGGCTCTAGGGGGGGTGGACCCCTCTGTCCCCCCCAAAAAACACCTATGAGTACAGTTGTATAACTTTATTGCTTTTGCAGCAACTATGTATATGATTGAGAAAAAAAAACATAAATAATAAAAAAGCTAAACTAATATACTTTTACTTACCCTCTAAATCTTCTTCGTTTATTATTGATATGGGTGCTTCTTTAACTGCTGCTGACTGAATTAGCTAGAATATAATAAATCAAAACAGGTGGTATTATTTTAATATTTAGCGGATCTTATCCAATGTTTTAAGTGTTGGGCGGCCTTCCTCCCTACAAAACCTAAGATGAAAGGTAAAAATAAATTAAAAATCTACAAAGAGCGGGAAAACGAGTGTGTTTAAGTTAAAAAAAAACCCACTTTTTTCTTCTTATAAGATAATAATTTATTGACTAAAATGTGCTATTAAGATGACAGTAAGAATGTACATATTTACGTTAAAATTAAGGATACAAACATTCAAAACTTAACCGAGGAAGAGATGCGGATTTTGAATTCTAAAGGCAGGGTTTTCTAAATTTGAATGTGGGGGTGAAGTGAAATCCACCCTCTCTTTTCTCCAATGGTTAACTCAACTCTCTCCAAATCTTCTCACCTCCGTGTACATTTTTTTGCGAACAATTTGGAAGACGGGCATAGGTGAGAACGGTCGGGGAAGCTAGGGGGAGGGTGGTTACCCGGGTAAATCGAATTTTGAATTCTAGGAGGGGGCTCCCAGGGAGGTCCGGACCGCCCCCCTAGCTTTTTAGGGGGGGGGGTCGACCCGAGGTGCGACATTTCGAAATCTAAAGGGGGGTCAGGTGGGGTCCGGTGTCCAAAACAAAACAGTTTTAAACCATAATAATAATAATAATTGTTTTTGTTTTACAGAATAATACTACATTTTATTGAATAAAAAGCGATATTCTGGTATAAAAAGGGTATAAAAGCACGAATATGTGAAAATTCACGTTTTTTGGAAAAAAATTTAGTATAAAAGAGTACCTAAAAATTTCCCGAGGGGGGTCAGATTTCAAATTCTAGAGGGGGGTCAGAGGTAAAAAATTCGGGGGGAGGGGTTGCCCCCTAGATTTTCGTCTGAGAGGGGGGTCCCAAAATTTTGAGGCTAGGGAGTGTGGACCCCACCCTGCCCCCCGCCCTTCTCACCTATGAAGGCGGGTCTCATGAATATATAAACACAAATTCTAATAAAATAAAAAATTCTTTCCCCTGCGTAGGGTTGTTGTTAATCAAGAAAACAAAAACTATACAACGAAATTACCTCATTTATCGATGTTTCCCAATTTCTTAGTTTCTCCGCTAATTCCTGACGTCTTTTTGCAACGTCAATTGTCAGTGTTATACTTACCTAAAAATTGTTATACAGTAAGGCCCAAGTTTAATTTTAGCAAAAAACAATGGTTTACATTTCTAATTTTTTTTTAATTTAGTAAAAATACCTTCTTATAATATAACCTTCTTAAATATCATAAACCACCTTTTTTTTATTAAAAAAAGATGCACATATCGACACATGCACCATTTAGGTGTAACAAGTAGCCCGTGTCAGCTACAGGGCGGAGCCTGACAAATAATTTTCATTGTATTTTGTAGGTCCGTTTGCTTTGTTTTTTAAAATAAATAATATAGTTAGGATGTCTGTAATTATAAAACTGATAATTTATTTGTTTTTAATTTGTGTTGTATGTTTGCTTAGTTTTCAATTATTTCAGCTGATTGATAAAGGAACAATTGCAAAAAAACAACGATGAAATTTTGGTAAAAATCCACAATCCACCGCTTAATAATGCTGGTTGTAATGATACATGAGCATGGACCGGCAAGCTAGAGGGGTTTGGCTACCCTGGGTAAATGGCCTATTGAAAACTGGGAGGGGGGATCCAGGGGGGCTTCGTACTCCTCCTAGCTTTTTAGGGGGGAGGGGTCGAAGTCGACCAGTTTGAAATCTAGAGGGAGGTCGGTAGGGGTCCATATTCCCACCAAAGTTATTTTAAATCATTGATTCACGTTTTTTAGCACTAATATACAATTTTATACACCAAAATAGGTTTTTTATGTATTAAAAGAGTATAAAAATACTGTTTTTTCCAAAAAAAGTGTTTGTAACAGTAAATTTTCACCTAGATTTATACCCAAAATTTGGTTTGAGAATTCCAGAGGGGTAGGGTGACAAAAGAAAAAAAATTTGGTGGGAGGGGGCCGAGCCGCTAGATTTTTATTAGGAGGGGGTTCCGAAATTTCGGGATTTCGACCCTACCCCACTATGCTCATGTATGGTTGTAATTATTATAAAATTCTCGTTTTTTCAGCAGCCCAGTGATAATTTAAATACATACATCTTAAAAATTTTGCTTATCCAAGTAAAAATTCTCAAAAAAAATTTGTTAATTTGTTAAAATTGCTTTTAAAAAACTTATTAAAATTACCGAATTTCCATCAGAGTAAACTTTGGCATGCGACAAAGAAAGCCCAGGTTCGTCTATGTTTTGTTGAATTTTTTGAATAACCAATTCTTTCGTAAGCTATAAAAAATTTACTGTACAAAAAATAATCACGACGCAACAACAGCAGTGGCGTGCCCACGGGGGGGGGGGGTGGCGGGAGGCGGCCGCCCCACCCCCCGAAATCCGGCTTCGCCGGATTTTTTCGTAAGGGGTGACCCTTATGTTTTTTGAATTTTGGGAGAGAAAATTTTTTTGTTTCATATTAATACAGAAACTTTCCTGATGCCTTCCAAAAGCATATTAACAGTCAAAAAACCAAAGTATAGTTTAAACCGGGTAGTTTAAATTCACAATTTGTCTTAGTTTTTCGATTTCAAATCGATTATGTTGTGCAATAATAGTTAACGCATATATGCATACATGGGCAAGTTGGTCCAGAGTGGGGAGGTGGTTAAACACCAAATTAGGGGGGGTTAAAAACCGAAAACGCAAAATACCCATATCGTTTTTTTCCTGGAGTGCCTTTTACCCATATTGTTTTTTGATTTTCAAGAAAAAATGGGTGAAAAACGCTCATTTTAGGTCAAAAAGTTTTTTTTATAGTAGTTTTGAGCTTTTTATTGCTTAAAACATTCATTTTGACCTCAAAACTTAAGTTTGGAGGCAGTTAGTAGTCATTTTTAAGATGATTTTTCTTCATTTTTCCAAAATTGGGGGGTTAATTCTTTCCCCCCCACTTCTGAGTGGGGGGGGATTTAAACCTCCCTTCTCAGAATTCGGAAGGGGGGGGAGGTGAACCCCCCAACCCCCTGTGCCCATGTATGCAGATGTTAAATCAAACTACTATAAACATTATTAACCTTTTTTTAACATTTTAAACAGCTGTTTTAAATGTATAGGTATAAAAAACCTTATATTTTGTCATAAGTATCACATGGAATTTAAATTTCTAGTGTATTTTAGCGCCTTAAATTAAAATGGGGGGTTAACCTTTTCTCCCCTCCCCACTTCTGAGTGGGGGGAGTTTAAACCCCCCTTATCAGAATTTGGGAGGTTACCCCCCCGTGCCCATGTATGCCTATGACCCCTCCCTACGTTTCTGCTTCTGTGTTATCATACATAAACATGAACCGGCAAGCTAGGGGAGCGGGGTGGGTACCCCGGGTAAATGGCCATTTGAAAGCTAGGAGGGGGTCCGTTCCTTACCCCCTAGCTTTTTAAGGGGCAACCCGGGGTAGACCAGTTTGAAATTCAGAGGGGGACCAGCCAGGGGTCCGGTTTCCAAACAAAGCCACATTAAATCATTTATTTAAGTTTTTTAGCACTGCCCCAAATTTCCCGACCAACCGCCCTTTATGGGGTACTCTAAGTGTGTCCTTCCTACACCCCTGGCAAACCCCTCAGGGCACGTTTTTTTCCATTTAAGTATATCCCCTCATATTAAATCCTGGACACGGCGGTGCCTGAAACATAGAATTCTACTATTTCATTGTGTAGACACGATAAACTTAATAAAAAAATTAGTTACTTGGCCAATTTTTTTAAGATGTTGCTTTGATCCCAAATATTTGTGTACATTGTAGTTTTGCGATGTTATTGCTTTTTTGTAGCTGTTTAATATTTCTGGGGCTCCTTCTAAATTTTCTTCTGGTTCCCAACTGTCTTGGTCTGTTCCATAACCCTTCCAGCGAATTAAATATTCCATTTTGCCCTACACCATTATACAAAAAATATACAAAACTAAAACTAAGACAGACAATAGCAACCTTACAAAGGGAGTTTAAATTAAAACAAAATCCTAAACCGATAAAATGGTTCCGATCAAATAAGACTGATAAAAAAGTAAACACTTGACGGTTTACAATAAACAATCTAAAGATAAATATTGGCTCAAAACCAACAAGACAGGCAAAGAGTATTTTGCAAAAACAACTCCAGGCTAAAAAATTTTCGCTTTTGGTGGCTGGGAAAGCACCACCAGACCCCTTGGCCGACGCACAGTTGGCGCCACTACGCAGCGCAGCCGGCGGCGCATTGCACCGCTTTTCCGGCAATTTTTCTTGGCACAGGCCGGCTCGACTTTTTATAGAGCAGTTTTTATGCTCACTTATTTTTTTTGTTAAAATACGTGTTTGATTATATTCAGGGCCGTAGCCAGGATTTGAATTGAGGGGGGGATTTTTCGGAAGGTGGTTTATAGGGGCCCACAAGGGGGGTCTGGGGGGCGGGAGCCCCCCAGCGGGGTCAAGGGGCAGAGCCCCTTGTCCGGGGGGCAGAATGCCCCCCGGGGTGGAAAATTTTTTAATTTTAAGCTTTTAAAAGGCATCAGGAAACCTAAATTTAAGTACTGAATCTTTATTTATTTTCAGTTGTTTTTTTAAATAAATACAACAAAATAAAATAGTTTTAGGTATTTTATTACTATTTTAATAAAAAAGAACAAACGTTTTCTAAAAATAAAAAATCTTTATTTAATTTAAGTTTTTATAGTAAATGCTTCAGTTATTAATATCCAAAATTGTCCAAATTGTCGCTGGGGTTCCAAACAGTTGTTAAGTAAGTTTTTTCTTTCATTTTCATTGAGGTTCCTGCCAGCGAAATTGGATATGTCCATTAAGTGCCTTTGTGGCTCTGTCATTTTAACAGTAATAATTGAAGAAGACGGTTTTAAAGTGAGTAACCAAAGCATTTACAATAAAAAATCCTAAGAAAACCGCTTTTTTATACCAAAAAAGTGGTTGAATCGTGACTTCCCGCTCCTTGATACTGCCGCTTTTATGCAAATATTTTCACACAAAACAAAAATACAATATTTTTAAACTCACTGCACTAATGTTTTGAATTATAAATAATTCCTTTTTTATAAATAAAAGCTTTTATCAACCTAAATCACTTTAAATAATGCATTTTAGATAGCTTTAATACATTACAGAGTGATTTGGAAAAAAAATTTTTTTTCTAAATTGTTAAAAAAACTATAGGGAATTTGAGGGGGGGATTAATCCCCCAATCCCCCCCCTGGCTACGGACTTGCAGTAAGTACTAATTTGCTTATAAAAGTTAATGCCTATTATGTTTTAAAAACCCACTTGCAATTGTGTTTAAAGCAAGCGTATTAAGCTCATAAGCTAATAGACAAATTTTTTTTCTATTTTTATAGTTTATACTTTTATTTTTATAATTATAGATAATTCTTTTTAACACATTGCTTTTTAAAAAAATACAAAATTTTACTTTAGCTAAAATACGGTGCTCCAAAATTTTTTCCACTTCATACAGCTCTCCAGTTTCATCAATGTCATCCTCACCATCCGTATTTTCAATGTTTGTGTCAGCACTTGTCTCCGAACTCCTGGTGTTTTCTTTTAATTCATTTCTAGTTAGACTTACAGGTTTTAGCAGAGTTTCTTTCTTTTTTGGCTCGTCTTCTGTTGGTTCTGAATTTTTATTAAGTTGAGTGAAATTGTTGGCAGTGAAAGGAGAAAAAAAAGCAGTTATATTAGCACAGTTGTTCTTCTTTTTTACTTCATTAAAGACGTGGTTTTCAGAAGAGCTGCTGGAACGTTTTTTTGAATTTTGTATGAGTTTGGCAGCGCTGGTCAATTGGTTTGCTACTACCGGTACTGATGAAGGAAGTGACCTTCGTTTAGTTTCATCATAGTTGACGCAATCTCTTTGTATACGAAGAATTTTTAATCTTTTAGGTTGAGGAGGTTTTTCAGAATTATATGAAGTGTTTAAATTTTCCTGTGAAATGGAGTTTTCCAAAACTTCTCGTTTTTTCTTGTATTTATTTTTAAGGTGCTCAGCAAATGACATTATAACTTGATTTTGCATTAATTTCTAAAATATCATACGATTTAATGACACAATATAAATTTATAAAGTTTTTACCAGGTGCTAGGTGCCTGCTGATGCATAGTCTATATATTTAAGGCGCCGCATTACACTAGCGCTAAAATTTAGAGACCAATAATAAAAGTTAAGAAAAAACACATTGTTATACTAAATACAATGTGTTGTGATAATACGTCATGAACAATTTTGCTCACGATTTTTTTTAATTTACATTAACATCTTAAGCAGAATTTAAAATAAAAAAGAATTCAAGGTTTCCAAACTTAATTTTCGTCAGACACATTTCTATTTAATAGTTTTTAAAGAACACTAATTTGTGTACCTAGGTGATACTTACGTTTAAAAGCTTAATAATAATTTCATCATCTAAAATTATATCGGTACAAGTTCCATACATTTACCAAAATTTGATTTGACCGATCCAAAAGTAAATACAAGTTGCAAAACCTTTCTATAGCCTAATTAGAACACGTAGACCTTATTTTTGTGGTTATTTTTTAGATTTAAGCTAGTGGTAAAAAGTTATGAGCCAATTTATACCCAAAAAATCACCTTTTTCAGCATGTGCAATTTATCATGTTAAGGAAAAAATTTTGTAAACCAGCAAACTTAATTTAAAAACTATGTTTTAACAAAGCTAGAAGTCTACAGAACTCAAAAATTTTCAAAAAAATTTAAAATTTGAAAGTCATATGGACCACCAAAACATGGACAACAAATTTTTTGGCTTTAAACGCTAATTTGAAGTTAGTTTTTCATCGATTTATTGTTTCTAAGCCTAAGCAAAACCTTAAAATCAAATAAAATTGTAATATAATTAATTTTTATTGAAATAAGTTGTTTTTCAAAAATCTGAATTTTTTCACAACTAAAATTTGATAGGTATTTAAACGGTTATTATAAAATATTGGTTGTTACCATGAAAATAATAAAAGTATATTTGTAACTGCCAGACACTTGGTAATACGAAAAAAATATAATTAATTTGATTAAAGGCCTAATAAACAAATTTCCTTAATAACATAAATTGTACATGCCGAAAAAGGGCTATTTTTGGGTACAAATTGGCTCATAACTCTTTTTCTGAAGTTTAAATTCGAAAAATAACCACAAAAATGAGGTCTACATGTGTAATTTAGGCTATAAAAAATGTTTTACAATTTGTAATTACTTTTGAATCATTCAAATCAAATTTTGGTACACGTATGGATGGAACTTGTACCAATTATATCATTCATGAACTATGAAAGGTTTTTTTGTATACAAAATAAAAATTACAAATATGTTCACAATTTAAATATTAAATTTAAAAACTTGTATTATTTTGAAAACAAATTATTTTTTTATGATAATGGAATACTTATGCTGGGTTCTACTAAAAATAAGGTAGGTAAATATTCATTCCTCATTGTCTAAACTTTTCATAACTGGCCTGGTACTTTTCATAACCATAACCAACAAAACTTTTGGCGGAAAATATGGATTCTGGTATTTGCGTCTTTATATAACGTCTTTTATTTAACATCTCTACTCTAGTATCCTGTAAGCTCAACCTTTAAAAAATTCAAGTAAAAAAGTCGCGTAAAACCGAGTTATCCAACAATAATCTTGGAAAAAACCCAGAGTAAAGCAAAAAAAAATCAGGGGTCGCATTCTGACGCGCGGTTAAAAGTTTACCGGGGATAACTTTTTGGTAGGATTCCCATACGCGTCCCGAAATTCGATTTGGCCAACCCTAAAGTAAAATACACTTATAAAACATGTTTATACCCTAAATCGGACCCGTAAACTTGATTTTTGTGGTGTTTTTTATTAAGATTTCTAACATTTTTTACGTGCTTAAAGATGCGAGTGAGTGAAAATTCAATTGACTAATTTTTTTATTTAGCGCAGGATGGTTTTGCAGCGGGAGAAAAAAAATTTAAAAAAATTCATTTGATTCATTTTCACTCCCATATGCGGAATTTACAATATATATTAATTTTTTTTATTTTTATTGGAATGGATTTATCAGGGTAAATATAAATGTTTCTTCAGAATGCAATCCCATATTTGGGTGGAAAAACCCAGCAGTGGGAGTAGCGACGTCAATCGTCAAAAAAATTTTAAAAACAACAGGTATAACTTTTATTAGGTGAAAGCCTAAATTAAAACAAATACAAAAATATGTTTTATTACAAACAAACGTATATTAAGGGAATAGTACCCATAAACGTGCGTCGATTTTTTTAGATAATGACCTCGCGCAAAAGTCACTCATTACACAGGGAGAAAAAATTCGAAGTCAGGGCCAGGCAGCTGGGAAAGAAGACTGCGCGTAAAACAGAGTCACAACCTATAGCACGCGGAGGACCGAAAATGAACTACACAAAATAAATAACCCAACTTAAAAAAAAGACAAAAAAAACACTATTAAATATTTTTTTAAATAAAATATAACCCTTTTGATAATATTGTGCCCTTATTTAAATCTGTTTTATTTTAAAATTTTAATGTATTGTATGTTATTATTTATTATAATAAATAAATAAAATAAACACATTATTATTCAGTGAATACAAATTTTGAAGCACCAAAAGCTATATTATTTGGAAATACATGCTTTAAAAAACATGATAATGTTTGCTGCATAGTTAACATGTTTTTATTAAGCGAATGGCAATAAAAAATAAACGCCAAGTCAAAAAAAATTTAATTTATTTTTTAGAAAATTTGACAAATATGACATTAGTTTTCTGCGAATATATATTTTACACCCATAAACATTATATTTTCTGAAAGTAAAAACTTTTGAGGTTACGCTAATTTCGGCTGCATGATTGGTATTTCTATAATAAGCCAGTGGTATTCAATGAAACATAACCTGGTCAAAAATTTTTTTTATTTTTTTAATAAAAATTCTTCATGAAATACCTTATAATTCAGCAAATATTTGTTTTTTAAGGACCAAAACTATATTTTCTGAAATATCATTCTTTTTTACGTATTTCAACAGCTCGAAGTGCTTAAAAATATGTATTCCAATAGATCTGATAGTAATTAAAAAATCATGGACCAAAATTTTGATGTGCCCGAATTTCGGATTCAATTTAATTTCCAAGAACGAATATAACGTTTCACACGGTAAACTATATATCAAATTAAAGCTGGTAACCTAAGCTTTATTTGGAGCTATGTTCACCTAGAATTTCTCTACGCAATAATTTTTTATAAGCAATAAAATGCCAAAATGACCTCTGAAGTATGGAATTTTTCAAAAAAGTTTCCAAGACTTATTTTTCATCCTACTACGAAAAAAAGTATTAATCAAACCCATTTTAATGGAGATTTCAATTCTGGTTGTTCAGCTACCTTTTTTAATGTTTATACACAAGTTTGAACCAACCTGAAATTGAAGACTTTTTGTTGTTTTTTTTTTTTTTTGATTTTCTTGAAACATAAAAAAAATGTGTGTTTGGGGGGAAATAGAGTAAACAAAACTTTTTTGTCGAATAAAAAAACCGGACGTAAAAAAACGCAGTATTAAGGGAGAAATTCTATTTTTAATATAAAGCTTTGAAGTAAGAAAAAAATACTCGCGCTGGAACGCGGTAGCGCACAGAGCCCAGCGTGCAGAAAAAAACACAGCGGCGAGAGGCGATTGACGTCGCTAGTGGGAGCCCTGGGTCAAATCCTCGGCGTTCAAGTGCTGGTGTTTAAATTTCCGGGACACCGTTTTTATTGGCAGCTTCTAATTTTTAGTAAAAATAATTTTTTAAACTCAGTTAAACTGAGTTACTTCTAAAAATAATTTTTTTTAAACTCAGTTACACTGAGCGAAAACGCCTGTTTAAGTAAGCTAAACAGTTTTTAACTTTTTTTGGTTTTTCAAAGCCTAAGCTAAGCAAAACCTAAGAAAGAAGAAGAAGAAAGAAATTTATTTTTAGCAATTATCTACAAATCTACAATATGTGTAAATCAGCACACAAGAAAGTTTAGTTAGTTTAAAAAAAATATATCACAATTAGTTATATAGAACAAACTCTATAATAAAAAGAACAAATAGAAGAAAATACATTTAAATAAATACAATACTACAAAAAAAAACACTAGACTAGATAGATATACATATACAAAATAAACACAAAAGTTGGGAGACCCGGTGAGAGGAAAAAAAAAACTAACATCACTTTTGTAGAATTAAGAATGTGTAATCAAGTAAGACAAAGAACTTAAATCGCTTTATCACGATGTTTTTTAGATTTTTCAATGCGCTTAAAATTACCACTGGCGCGCTAAAAATCAGAATCAGCGAATCGGGCTAACGCTGTTTCACTCCACTTTTGGGTCGAAGCTATTCTTATGTGTTCCTAAGCCTAAGCGAAACTTAAAAAACAACCTAGTACGATTCCTAAAAATGGTGCGTCTCAAAATTCGATTTGACCGATTCTAAAGTAAAATACACATATAAAACATCTTTGTAGACTAAATCAAACACGCAGACTTCGTTTTGATGGTTAATTTTAAGATTTGGTCTTATCGAAAAGAGTTATGAACAAATTTATACCCAAAAAATAACCTTTTAGCATATGCAAATTATGATGTTAATAAAAAATAATTGTAAACACACAAATTAAATTAAAAACTATGTTTTAACAATGCTAGATGTCAGAAGAACTTAAAAATTTTCAAAAAAAATAAAAATTCAAAAGTTACATGGACCACCAAAAACATGGACAATAAAACTTTTTGGCTTTCAACGCTAATTTAAACTTAATTTTTCACCGATTTATTGTTCCTAAGCCTAAGCAAAACCTAAAAATCAAACAAATTTGTGATATAATTGATTTTTTTAAAAATAAGTTGTTTTTCAAAAATGTGAATTTTTTCACAACTAAAATTTTATGGCTATTTGAACGGTTATTATAAAAAATTAGTTGTTACCATGAAAAAAATAAAAGTATATTTGTAGCTGCCAGACACTTGGAAATACGAAAAAAATAATATTAATTTGGTTAAAGACTTAATAAAAAAATTTCTTAATAACATAAATTGTACATGCCAAAATAGGGCAATTTTTGGGTATAAATCGGATTATAACTTCTAATCAAAAGCTCAAATCTCAAAAATAACCACAAAAATCAAGTCTACGGGTCCAATTTAGGGTATGAATATGTTTTATAAGTGTATTTTACATTAGGGTCGGTCAATACGATTTTTGGGACGCGTATGGGAATCATACCAAACAATCTAAGCTTTGATAAATTTTAGGTTGTTTTTCAGGCTTCGCTTAGACTTAGGAACTTGCAGGCTTAACCTTCGACCGAAAAGTCGAGTGAAATTTTGTCAAGTGAAACACCGTTAGCCGCGAATCGACCTTTTTATTTTTATTTTATTTTTTAGGTTTAAAAAAATTAAATTTCCGCTAATTCAAGAACTACTTTTGTCCTGGAAGGCATTTTTTAAAGAAAAATTGTAAGTGAAAACCAATACCCCCTGGTCAATATATCCTTTGATGTTTTTATTGAAAGAAACGTGTGAAAAATAAAGATTTTGAGTATTAATATTATTTGTGTTCATTGAGATCTTGAGATAAAAATTAGGGTAGGGGTAAAACCCGGACCACCCAGACGGACTGACGGAAATCGAAGGGGTAAAACCCGGACCGCCGGACCGTCAAAAAACGCAAATATCTGAATAAATATTGCATAAAATTATGAAGTAAACACATTAAATTGATGCTTATGGCATTCTACTAAATATGTAACAGGTTTTAAAAGTTGGTTTTCTATATTTAAAAAAATAAAATCTTCCGGGTTTTTAGTTCGCATGACCAAGTTTTTAAGGCTGCAATTTTTTCAATTTCGAAGTACATTAGCTCAATCAAAACATTTATTTACAATAATTAGCTACAATTCTATATAATAAACTATGTTTATGGTTAAATGATCTGTACAATACAGAGTTATTAACTGGTTTCTAAATACACCTTAAATCAAGACTTGAGGATCTACTGTCCAGTTTTTAATTTTAATACAAAAAAACGGTCGCGGGTTCAAACGATAAAAAATACCGCGTATTTAAAATTTTATTTCAATTTATATTGCGAACGAAATATTACTTCCATCATGAGTTTTGCAAAAGAAGCACTGGCAGTTTAATACAGAATTATATTTATATACATTTTTAATTTCAAAAAGTTTAATTTTAATTTATGGAACATATTTAATTTTACTAATTCATGGAAAATAAACTTTCGGTAAGTGTAAGGTAAGGTAAGTAACTTTCGGTAAATAAAATAAATAAACTTACGGTAAGTGTGTCAACAAATACCCGCGTCAAGGAAACCCGGAAGATTTTAATTTTTTAATATAAACAAAAACACAAAAATAAGCAAATAAACGTGAAGTTCGTTATCTGGAGATTGCAAAAATATCTTTATTTTTTATAGAGCTTATGTATTTCTTCAGATATTTGCGTTTTTAGACGGTCCGTCAGTCCGGGTTTTACCCCATCGATTTCCGTCAGTCCGTCCGGGTGGTCCGGCTTTTACCCCCACCCTAAAAATTATACATTAAACCAAGTTAGAGCCTAATTTTTTTACCCACTTAAGTTAAAATTAGTTTTTACCTACTTACGTTGAATTTCAAATTGGCAGTACTAAACAAACTATTTAAAGATCACATGGTGAAGCTTGACGCCAAGCAAAAACACGGACATTATGCTGTGGTTACAGGACTTTATTAGACGGAACGGACTCTATTATCAAAGTCAAAGTATTTATTTCACTTAACAAATCATTTTTTAAATGTAGCAAAAACAAATCGTAATATAGCAGCAAATCATTTTTCAAGGAACAATTAGAACCAATCGAGTTTACTAAACAAAAGGAGGAGGAGCTGCCAAGTCGATTGTAAAAAAGCAAGGAGCTGTTCACGGTTTGGTTTTGGAAAATTACCACTTGATTGGAAAATAGCTTTATTAAACTTACTGTTTAAAAAAGGCACCAAACTTTATTAAACTTACTGTTTAAAAAAGGCACCAAAACCCTAAAGGAAAATTATCGTCCAACTTCACTTACATTTTTTTCTTGTAAACTAAAAGAACAGCTTGTCAAAGAAGAACTTCTTGTCTTTTTCCATATCATTTTGTCAAGAATTCAACATGGTTTTAAGGCAAAAAGTTCTACAATAACAAAGCTGTTGGAAACTTTTAATGAGTGGACGCAGGCACTAAAAGATAAATTTCTAATTTATATCATTTAATATTGGATTTTTTCAAGGCCTTTGACACCGTGTCACATCAAAAATTGTTATATAAGCTAAAAAAATAAGGTGTTTCTGGTAAACTTTTAAAATGGATAAAAGAATTTTTAGTTGGGCGGGAAATTAAAGTTGTAATTAATGACTCAGTATTCATATCTTTTCCTGTAAAAAGTTCAGTTCCTCAGGGTTCTGTTTTGGATCAATTTTTATTTTTAATATATATTAATGATATTGTTAATTGTGTTAAGTACTGACAAATTAGACACTTTGCAGATAATATAAAGTTGTTTGCAAAACCTTCATCTAAAGATTACCACACTCAAACCTTAAGACTTCAAAAAGATTTAGATAAAATACACAGCTGGTCACAAGACTGGAAATTGCAATTATCAGATCATAATTCTGAAGTTCTCAATATTCGAAATCATAGCAAAGAGTTAATTTGTAAATATAAGCTTAGTAATAACGTACTTGCAACTACAAAATCTGTGCGTGACCTAGGTGTTATGATATGAAATTCTCTAAACACTGTGAAATCACAGCAAAAAAAGCTATGAGAGTGACATCACTAATTTTTAAAACATTCAATTCAAACTCTAGAAATAATCTTCTCAGAGCATATAAGTCCTATGTTAGACCAATTCTGGAGTATGCTAGTGCAGTTTGGAACCCTTATTTACAAAAGGATATAAACATTTTGGAAAAAGTGCAACAAAATTTCACTAGGCGTTTGTTTTATAAATGTAAGTTGTTACCTGTTGGTTATGAACATAGACTGAATTACCTAGGTTTAGAAAGATTAAAGGATCGAAGAGACAAAATTGATTTATATGAGTGCTTTAAAATTATACATTGCTTAAACAACTTGCAAGCCAATGCTTTTTTAAGTTTAGCCTGCAGCCCACCCATGGTCATCCCTTTAAATTGGCCATTGAAGACAGCCGAATTAATGCAAGGGAATTTCCTTTTGCAAATAGGGTGGTTACACCTTAGAACAATCTACTCCCATCTCAAGTAACTGTCGATTCTTTGGATGCATTCAAGAAAAGTTTTAAAACTGACTTAAATAAGCGCTCTTTTTGAGCCTTTAAAGTCATATCAGATAGTTATGTTCGTTGATATTTTGTTAGAATATTGTATTTCATATTGGCGGCAATTAAGTCGCAGATTTGATGTTGTTGATGATTGATTTGTCCGCGACCGCTCCCTTAAAATGAAAGAAAAAACCTAACTTCTGTTGGATCCGAACCCAAACTTTTCTTTTCCCCTTCCCAAAATATAGTTCAGATAACCCAAATTTAAATCCAAACTAGAATAAATTATACCCTACCCTTCGCTTCTCTACTCCCCTGGCCGGTGTTTTTTTTTTTTTTTGTATTCCTTTCTTTTTTACATCACTTGCACCAAACCAAAAAAAAAATGGGGAGAGCACAAAGGAGCCCTCAAAAAAAAAAAAAATATATTATATTTATTAATAAAGCAAGTACTTTTAAAAATTAATTTAATTAAATATTTTTTTTTTTTTTTTAAAATTTTTTCTTTTTTATTAAAATAATAAAATACCTAAAACTATTTTATTTTGTTGTATTCATTTAAAAAAACAACTGGAAATAAATAAAGATTCAGTACTTAAATTTAGGTTTCCTGATGCCTTTTAAAAGCTTAAAATTAAAAAATTTTCCACCTCTTGGGCATTCTGCCCCCGGACCCCTGACAAGGGGCTCTGCCCCTTGACCCCGCTGGGGCTCCCGCCCCCCAGACCCCCATTGTGAGCCCCTATAAACCACCTTCCAAAAAATCCCCCCCTCAATTCAAACCATGTATACAGCCCTGATAGGTATATAACTTTTTTAGCCCCTTCTCCCAAAAATAGCCCCTTTTATGGCCCCTTTTTGGGTTAAATTCAAAATTAAAAATAAAACAAAAAATCATCCTAAAATTGCGATAAAATGATCACTTTTTAGTAATAAAGTACACTTATCATAAAAAAATATATATTAATTTTGAGGTTTTGTTTGTTGTTAAGATTTCTTGTACGGCTTGCTCTCTGTGATTTAACTTTGGTTGCTTATGGAATTTTATTATGATAACTAACTGGTTAATTTTTAATTTTTAAATAAATGAAATTTAAATGAATTTTTTTAGTAAACTTTCATATCAATTGCTTTTTTAAATTTTAAACTTATTAAAAAATTTATTTTTTCCTTGTTGATATAAAAAAATGTTGTGGAATTACAATCTAAGGAGTGTCTCCCATTGCCTCCTAAGCTGTTATGCTTCCCTTATCTTTCAAATTCAAAAATTTAAAAAAAAAATTGTTTGTGCCTTCAGAAGTTTTTTTTTAATTTTTGACCTTATTGAAAAATTTAGTTGGGTATTTGTGCTTAGTAAAAAAATGTTTTAATGTTAAATTACAATCTACAAAGTGACTGCCAAGCCTGCCATTGCCCTGTAGCCTAAGCCATACATCACATGGAAAAGTTGGTCTAAAGTAAGTAGCGACGTCAATCGTCAAAAAAAGTTTTAAAAACAACAGGTATAACTTATATTAGGTGAAAGCCCAAATTAAAACAAACACAAAAATATAAGTTTTATCACAAACAAACGTATATTAAAAAAATAGCACCCATAAACGTGCGTCGATTTTTTTAGATATGACCTCGCGCAAAAGTCACTCAACGCGCAGGGAGAAAAAATTTGAAGTCAGGGCCAGGCAGCTGGGAAAGAAGACTGCGCGTAAAACAGAGTCACAACCTATAGCACGCGGAGGACTGAAAATGAACTACACAAAATAAATAACCCAACTTAAAAAAAAAGATAAAAAAAGCACCATTAAATATTTTTTAAATAAAATATAACCCTTTTGAAAATATTGTGCTCTTATTTAAACCTGTTTTATTTTAAAATTTTAATGTATTGTATGTTATTATTTTATTATAATAAATAAATAAAATAAACATATTATTATTCAATGAATACATATTTTGAAGCACAAAAAGCTATATTTTTTGAAAATATATGCTTTAGAAACATGATAATGTTTGCTGCATAGTTAACATGTTTTTATTAAGCGAATGGCAATAAAAAATATAACGCCAAGTCAAAAAAAATTTAATTTATTTTTTAAAAAAATTGACAAATATGACATTAGTTTTCTGCGAATATACATTTTACACCCATAAACATTACTGAAAGTAGAAACTTTTGGGGTTACGCTCATACATGGGCAAGTTGGTCCGGAGTGGGGGGGGGTTAAACCCCAAATTAGGGGGGGTTAAAATTCGAGAAACGCAAAATACCCATATCGTTTTTTTTCTGGAGTGCATTTTACCCATATCGTTTTTCGATTTTGAAAGAAAAATAGGTTAAAAACACTAATTTTAGGTCAAAAAGCCCTTTTTATTGCATTTTTGAGCTTTTTATTGCTTAAAACATTCATTTTGACCTCAAAACTTAAGTTTGGAGGCAGTTAGAAATCGTTTTAAACATATTTTTTCTTCATTTTTCCAAAATTGGAGGGGGTAGTAACTTTTTCTCCCCTCCCCACTTCTGATTGGGGGATTAAACCCCCTTCTCAGAATTTGGGGGGTTAACCCCCATCCCCCCGTCCCTCGTGCCCATGTATGGTTACGCTAATTCCGGCTGCATGATTGGTATTTCTATGATAAGCCAGTGGTATTCAATAAAACATAACCTGGTCAAAAAAGTTTTTAATTTTTTTATAAAAATTCTTTATAAAATACCTTATAATTCAGCAAATATTTGTTTTTAAGGACCAAAAGCTATATTTTCTGAAATATCATTCTTTTTTACGTATTTCAACAGCTCGAAATGCTAAAAAATATGTATTCCAATAGATTGGATAGTAAAAAAAAATCATGGACCAAAATTTTGATGCGCCTAAATTTTGGATTCAATTTAATTTCCAAGAATGAATATAACGTTTTACATGGTAAACTATATATCAAATTAAAGTTGGTAACCTAAGCTTTATTTAGAGCTATTTTCACTTAGAATTTCTCTACGCAATAATTTTTTATAAGCAATAAAATGCCAAAATGACCTCTTAAATATGGAATTTTTCAAAAAAGCTTCCAAGACTTATTTTTCATCCTACTGCAAAAAAAAGTATTAATCAAACCCATTTTTAATGGAGATTTCAATTCTGGTTGTTCAGCTACCTTTTTTAATGTTTATACACAAGTTTGAACCAACCTGAAATTGAAGACTTTTTGTTTGTTTTTTTTTGATTTTCTTGAAACATAAAAAAAGAATGTGTGTTTGGTGGGAAATAGAGTAAACAAAACTTTTTTTGCCGAATAAAAAACACCGGACGTAAAAAAACGCAGTATTAAGGGAGAAATTCTATTTTTAATATAAAGTTTTGAAATAAGAAAAAATACGCGCGCTGGAATGTGGTAGCGCACAGAGCCCAGCGTGCAAAAAAAAAAACACAGCGGCGACACGCGATTGACGTCGCTAAAGTAAGAGAGGAAAGGGGGAGGGTTTAACCCAGCACTTTTACCAATACCGTTTTTTCTGAAGGAGTGCATAAGTGCATAATACTCATATCGGTATTTTTGAAAAAAATATGTAAAAAAACGCTAATTTTAGGCCAAATAAAAAAGTTTAAAATAGTTGAGTTAGAACTAAGAAGTCATTTTGAAGACATTTATATCTCATTGATATCTCTTCATTTTCTCGTCTCATCCCCGAACATCTGAGTGGTGGGTGGGGGTTTAAACTGCCTTCCCAGAATTTTAGAGACTGGGTTTAAACCATCATGGGCACGGGGGTTTGGGGGTTTACCTCGCCTAAATTCTGAAAAGGGGTGTTTAACCCATACATGGGCAAGTTGGTCCGGAGTGGGGGGTTTCAACCCCAAAATAGGGGGGAGGGTTAAAATTCGAGAAACGCAAAATACGGATACGCATATCCTTTTTTTTTGGAGTGCATATTACCCATAACGTTTTTCGATTTTAAAGTAAAAATAGGTTAAAAACATTAATTTTAGGTCAAAAAGCCCTTTTTATTGCATTTTTGAGCTTTTTATTGCTTAAAACATTCATTTTAACCTCAAAACTTAAGTTTGGAGGCAGTTAGAAGTCATTTTAAAGACATTTTTTTCTTCATTTTTCCAAAATTGGGGGGGGGGGTTAACTTTTTCTCCCCCCCCCACTTCTGAGTGGGGGGGGGTTAAACCCCACTTCTCAGAATTTGGGGGGGGGGGGGGGGGGGGGGGGGGGGGGGGGTTAACCCCCCCAACCCCCCCCCCCCGTGCCCATGTATGGTTTAACCCCCCCCCCCCCACTCAGACGTGGGGAAGGTTAATAATCCCCCCAATTTTGGAAAAATGAAGAAAAAAAGTCTTTAAAATGGCTTCTAACTGCCTCCAAACTTAAATTTTGAAGACAAAATGAATGTTTTAAGCAATAAAAAGCTCAAAAATGCAATAAAAAGGGCTTTTTGACCTAAAATTAGCGTTTTACCTATTTTTCCTTCAAAATCGAAAAACAATATGGGCAAAATGCACTCCAAAAAAAAAACAATATGGTATTTTGCGTTTCTCGGATTTTAAACCCCCCCCCCTAATTTAGGGTTTAACCCCCCACTCTGGACCAACTTGCCCATGTATGGTTTAAATCCCCTCCCCTTGAATCCCCCAATGGCCATGTATGCCCTCAGCTGTTATATATGCTGCCCGAATTTTTCTTTCACATTTAGTATTTTAAAAAATTGCACCCCCAGAACCTTTTTTAAATATAAATTTCATCTTATTAAAAAAATTATTTGTTCTGTGTTTATTTACAAAATGTTTTTAGGGTGAAATTACAATTTGTAGAGTAGCTACTATTATTGTATTGCCCCCCAAATTGTTATGCTGCCAAAATTTTTCAAATTTAAAATTAAAATAAATTGTAGGCCCATTAGTTTTTTTAATTTATTAAAAATTTATTTGTTTTGTGTTTATTTAAAAATGTTAACCCAGGTTCCGCTTATAAAAAAATTCCATAAGTTGAAAATGTTAAAGTAAAAAAGTGTTTTGGTATGCAATCAAAAGATTTTGATTGTGTTTAATTGATTAATATTAAAGTTGTAAGCTTTTTAGCTGCGTAAATACTGCTCTAAATAGTTTAAAATACTGTGAAATATGTGTATAATCTTTTTTGCACTTATTTAATGAAAATTGGTTTTTTTGAAAAATAGCCCCTTTTTTCTCCAAAAATAGCCCCTTTTTCAAATTTTGGCATTTTTTGGAAATTTTGATAGCCCCTTTTGCCCTTTTTTGTTGAAAAAATTGCCCTTTTTTCTATTTCAGACCTGGCAACCCTGGGTAAACGTTACGTCCATATTTTTTAAATTGAAATTTTATTATGATAACTGGTGAATGTGAATTTACTAATTTTTAATTAAGAATTTGTTAATGAATTAGTTTTAAAGAAAGATTTTTAATAAACTTTCATATTGATCGATTTCTTTTTTTTAAATTTGAATCTTAATAAAAATTTATTTGTTTTTTGTTTGTTTAAAAATTGTTGTTGTATTAAATTACAATCAAAAGAGTGTTTGGCATCGAGCTGTTATGCTGCTCAAATTTTTTTAATTTCAAATTTTCAAAAAAATTTGTACCCCAGAAATTTCTTTTAAATTTTAACCTTGTCTAAAAATTTCAAAAATGCAAGTTTTTTCAGAACCAAACTTTATTGGGTATTTAAGCTGGTGCTATAAAAAATTGGTAGCTACTATGAAAAAAATAAAAGTATAATTATAACTGCCAGACACTTGGTAATACAGAAAAATAAATATTAATTTGATTAAAGGCTTAATAAAACAATTCCTTAATAACATAAGTTGTACATTTCAAAAAAGGTCATTTTTTGGGTATAAATCGGCTCATAACTCTTAATGAAAAGCTCAAATCTCAAAAATAACCACAAAAATCAAGTCTACGGATCCGATTTAGTGTATAAAGATGTTTTATAAGCAGACTTTTTATAAGCAGACTTATGCACTGCCTCACCCCCCGGGGGTTTTATTGGGGCAGGGGCAATTCCAAAACCAAATTAAAATAATGAGGTGCATTTCTTAATTTTTCATTTTTAGAATGATTGCTGGTCATGCAAAAAAGTCTGTTTCAATGGTCAACAAAACACCCCAGATTGTTTTACGATGTTACCAAAAATTTAGTTAAACTTGCTCAATACCAGAGAACAGTTAATTATTGCACTTACAGGTAAAATAAATAGCAATGTTTTAAAATAAATTATGGATTTGTTTATATAAAATATTTATCTTACATCTATTGTTTTTGTTAAAATTTTTTACTTAAAATGTTTTTTTTGTTTTTTTTTTTGAAATTGTTGATGTAAAAATATTACTTAAAACTAAAGTAAACTGTTAATGGCTTAAAATTCAATAAAACTGACAATGCAAATAATGTCAAAATTATAATCAACATTATAATTCAATTAAAATACGATTTTTAAACTTTTTTCTGCTTTAAAAAACAAAGCAGAGTTGTAGTTCTACTAGTATTAATAAAGCTCCGCTTCCATGCTTTCATCCAGAGTGTAAAGATGTGTTAGTTTAGTTATATAATATCATGTAAAAATATACATTTATTAAAAAAAGTGTTTTAGGTAAAAGTGAACTAAAAACACTTGTAATTTTTTAATACAATAGATATACAAAAATGATTATTAGACGCTGTAAAAACAAACGCCCTAAAAAGAAATTATAACTAAAATCATCTAAAAGCTGTAATAAATAAAGTTGCAATTGTTTTTAAAAAGAAGTGTTTTTTTATTTTGTTACCCCATTATATATAATATTTTTTTATTAAACAGGCTATTTGTCAGTGATGAAGAACCGCAAAAGAAAATGACTGCTTTGTCAAAAGATTCTGAGACAGTAACAGACACCAGGTTAGGTCAAAAATTACTCGGAGATGACGGAAGAAATAAAAGTGACTTGAAAGTCCCAGCCAATGACACCGTTGACCCATCGTACCCAGTCAACCATCCTGAAACTTTATTTAAAAGCAGCTCACACAAAATCAAAAGCTATGAAGTAGGTGTCAAATCATTATAAAATAAATCCTACTGCCTAACAAAAAAAAACAGTCCATGGCCTCCGTAACCTCGGTACTTTATGGTGAGTGTGTGGGAGCGGGGTGGGGTAGGGCGTGGGGTAGTATTAAATAATTATAATTGATGAACAGACAACTATAGGCGCAAAAAAATTTAGGAATTTTAATCTTGGAAAACGACCAGAATTTTATACCAACAAGGCCGTAGCCAGGGGGGGGGATTGGGGGGATTAATCCCCCCTCAAATTCTGGGAAGGCAAAAAATTTTGTAAGGGTTTGGTTTGGTTTTTTGGTTTTTTTTAAAAAAATTAGAAAACAATTTTTTTACCAAATCACTTTGCAATGTATTAAAGCTATCCAAAATGTATTATTTAGAGTGATTTAGGTTCATGAAAGGCTTAGTTATAAAATAGAAATTATTTATATTTCAAAACATTAGTGCAGTGAGTTTAAAAATATTGTATTTTTATTTTGTATAAATATTTGCATAAAATTTTCAGAAAACGTTTGTTTTTTTATAATTAAAATGGTAATAAAATACCTAATAAATAAAGATTAGGTACTTAAATTTAGGTTTCTTGGTGCCTTTTAAGAGCTTAAAATTAAAAAATTTCCCACCCTGGGGGGCATTCTGCCTCCCGGATCCCCCTGACAAGAGGCTCCGCCCCTTGACCCCGCTGGGGGGCTTCCGCCCTCCAGTCCAGACCCCCCATTTCTGGGGGGCTCCCGCCCGCCAGACCCCCCTTGTGGGCATCTATAAAGCACTTTCCCAAAAATCCCCCCTCAATTGAAATCCTGCTATGGCCCTGACCAAAAAGATCTCTACTAGGGACTTTTATATCTAATCAATAAAAAAAACTTTTATGTGAAATAATTTTAAAAACAATTAACCCACACCTCTCTGTTATTTAGGTTTAGAAAACTTGTTCTAAAAGTCTATACCTTATGAGCATACATGGGCATGATAGGGGTTTAACCCCCAATATCTAATTTTAAATTTAACCCCCCCCCTTCTTCCTCTCACACAGAAGTGTGTGAGGGGGGAGAAAAGGTAAACCCTCTTAAATTTTGGAAAAATCAAGAAAAATGCAGACCTGTGCACGGTCTGAAAATGCCCCCCCCCCGTTTTATTGGAGGATTTGCCCCCTCGTTTTATTGCCCCCCCCCCGCCAAAAAATGAAAAAGTACCCTAAAAATATGACGCCATTTTTGACCTATGATGACGCCATCATCGCGAATTTTTTGCAGTTTTTAGCCTATTTCAATGTATTTTAAGCCATTTTAGACCTATTTTTACCTTATTTCCGCTTTTTTTTGTCCCTTTTTTCCCTTTTCCCTTCTTTTTTTCTCTTTTTTTTCTTTCCCCCCTGCTTGCCCCCCCCCGTTTTATTGCCCCCCGTTTCAAAAAAGTTGCCCCCCGTGCCCCCCCCCCCAATTTTGGAATTGCCCCCCCCGTTTTAACCCCTGGGGGGGCAGTGCACATGTCTGAAAATGTGTTCAAAATGACACTTCTAACTGCGTCAAAATGAGTGTTTTAAAGACTAAAGTTCCAAATTTTGCAAAAACAAGGCTTTTTGATCTAAAATTAGCGTTTTTGTTTTGAAAAAAAGATATGGGTTATGAATGCACCCTCTCAAATCCGAGGTTAACCCCCCCGCCCAACTTTGAACCACACTTGCCCATGTGGGTTCATAGGTGTCCGACCCCTGACGGCTAGGGGGGGGTTTGACCCCGGGGTCAGCCCATTTTTTACCATTTTGTAGGCCCAGGAGGGGGGCCAGCCTGGACCAAATTTTCAAAAATTTTTGACCCCCGGGTAGTCTGGACTGAAGGGTCCTTAGGGGGGGGGAAGCCTGGACTGGGGTACTTAGGGGTGGAATAGCCTGGACCTGCCAAAAAAACTTTTGGAAACTGTTAAAAACGTTAACATATTATAAGAGGTACCTTTTTGTTGATTTTTTTTTGCTTCCGGTAAAAGTTTGACCAACTTTCTTCTATTTTCCGGTTACATAATAAATAAAAATAATCATTGCATTTTGTTTTCATTTCATTATTTTGCATGCGGCAACTTGCCGGGCAAGTGTTTAACGAACGGCGGCAGCGCAAAAAACGGACCAATCATTTAAAAAAACAGACCGGTCGTTAAAAAAAACGGACCGTTTGTTTTTAAAAAACGGTTCGTTTTAAAACAAACATCTGAATTTTATTTTTTTTAGTTTTAATGTAACGTACCAACCAGTTTGTAAAAAACCTAAGGTTTATTATAAATTATAAAAATTTGTATAGAACACTAAAATTATTGTTATATTTATGAGGAATATATATGTATATAAAGTTAGCGCATGAAATTCGTGCGCGCACGAATTTTGAGCCTGTATATTTTCAGTCGCGCGCACAAAAAAAACGATTTTTATGTCTATCGCACATTAAGTAGATAGGGGGGGGTGGAACAGCTGTTTGGGGGGAGGGTTAAAAACCGCCTTCAGGCGGGGGGTCGACCTGGACTGGGGTTTTAGGTGGGAGGGAGGGTCCAAAATGGGCGCTAGGGGGGAGGGGTACCCTGGACCGGCCCTCAGGGGGGGGGCGGTCCGGGCAGTCCAGGCTGGTCGGACACCTATGTAGTGGGTTACGTGTTATCATACATGAGCATGAGGGGAGAGGGTGGGATCCCCCCCTAGCTTCGAATTTTCGGACCCTGCCTAGAAAAAAATCTAGGGCCCCCTCCCCTCCCCCCAAATTTTTTAAATTTTGACACCCTACACCCCTCTGGAATTCTAAATCGGCTCCCTCCCCCCCCCCGACTTTTGAGCCAAATTTTGGGTATTCATTTAGGTCAAAATTTACTGTCACAAACACGGTTTAGTAGTAAAAAACGGTATTTTTGTACTCTTTTTATACATAAATAGCCTATTTAGTATATAAAATTATATATTAATGCTAAACAACTTAAATAAATGACTTAATGTAACTTTGTTTGGAAACCGGACGCCATCTAACCCCCCCTCTTTGGATTTCAAACTGGTCTACCCCGTTGCGACCCCATCCCCCTAAAAAGCTAGGGGAGTAACGGACCCCCCTGGAACCCCCCTCCAACTTAAGGGCCATTTATCCGGGGTAGCCATCCCCTAGCTTGCCGGTCCATGCTCATGTACAGACCTGTGCACTGCTCCCCCCTGGGTTTTATTGGGGGGGCAATTCCAAAATGGGGGGGGCACGGGCAATTTTTTTTAAACGGGGGAGGTCAAGCAGAGGGGAAAGAAAAAAAAGGGGGAAAAAGAGAAAAAAAGAAGGAAAATGGGACAAAAAAGCGAAAATAAGTTAAAAATAGGTCTAAAATGGCTTAAAATAAATTGAAATAGGCTAAAAACTGCAAAAATTGTGATGATGGCGTCATCATAAGTCAAAAATGGCGTCATAATTTTAGGGTACTTTTTCATTTTTTGGCGGGGGGGGCAATAAAACGAGGGGGCAAATCCTCCAATAAAACGGGGATCATTTCCAGACCGTGCACA
>JASAMX010010071.1:0-36504 GCA_030248175.1 Microlaimidae sp. YZB2_3 | reverse complement strand
ATGTCGTTAAAATGTGTATGTACTTAACACTACATTTTTTTTATTAATTTTTAACATCAAATCAATTTAATTCTTTCTTCGTAACTAACGTGCTTACGTCAATTACAGTCTACTCGATTACTACTACCCGTACCCCTGGCCTCCCAACTTTGCTCTAAAAACACAGGTAGTCGATGTCGGAAGAATTCAAATCAATTAACCCGGGGTAAAAAAAACCCCTAGCTTCAAAGACCGTGGTCATCTATGGGCATATAAATATTGACAATTAATAGAAGTCCCATACGTGTACCAATTATCGATTTGACTGTTCGAATAGTAAAATGTGCATGTGAACAGTGGCGTGCCCAGGATTTCATTTCGGGGGGGGGGGCGGTCTGGGGGGGATACATACTAACCCTGAGGGGGGTCTGGGGGCGGCAGCCCCCCAGAAATCGGGGGCCTGGGCGGCGAGAGCCCCCCAGCGGGGTCAAGGGGCAGAGCCCCTTGTCAGGAGGTCCGGGGGGCAGAATGCCCCCCGGGGGAGAAAATTTTAAATCTAAGGCGCTAAAATACACTAGAAATTTTAATTCCAGATGATAATTAAAACAAAATTTAAGGTTTTTTTATTCCTATCCATTTAAAACATGTGTTTAAAACGTTAATAAAAGGTTAATAATGTTTATAGTAGTTTTACTTAACATGTATGCCTTAACTATTGAGCGGCAAAATCGATTTGAAATTGAAAAACTAAGATAAATTGTAAATTTAAACTACCAGCGAAGCGGGGAAAATTTGGTTTTTTGACTATTAATATGCTTTTGGAAGGCATCAGGAAAGTTTCTTTATTAATATTTAAGAAAAAAAATTTTCTCTCCCAAAATTCAAAAAACGTAAGGGTCCCCCCTTACGAAAAAATCCGGCTTCGCCGGATTTCGGGGGGGGCGGCCGCCGCCCCCCTGGGCACGCCACTGCATGTGAAACAATCTTATACTCCAAATCGAACTCGAAGACCTCAGTTTTGAGGTTATTTTTTCGATTTGTCTTCTGTAAAAAGTTATGAGCCCATTTAAGCCCAAAAATAGCCTATTTTTGATATGTACAATTTATGTTGTTAAGAAAAAAGTTTTGTTAAGCAACAAAACAAATTAAAAATTATATTTTTACATTGCTGAAAATCTGAAGAATCTGAAAATATCAAAAAAATTAATAATTTTTCGGTCACATGGACCACCAAAAACATAAACAACAATTTTTTATTTGGCTTTAAAAGCTAATTTAAGCTTATTTTTAATAATATTATCCTAAGCCTAAGCAAAACCTAAAAATGAAGCTAAATGTATTTTGACCTATTTTTATTTGATAATATGTTTTTGACGATTTTTTTTTCAAAATTGAAATTTAGTCCATTTTTAGTTATACAAAAATGGTAGACACTAGAAAAAATTTAAAACTATATTCAGAGCCACCAGACTCTGGGCAATCAAAAAAATTATTTTTAAGTTATTTAAAAGCTAAATAAAAATTTTTCTTTAACAGCATAAATTGTACATACTAAAAATAGGCTATTTTTGTGCTTAAATGGGCTTATAACTTTTTACGGAAAACTTAAATCGTAAAAATTGCCTCAAAAATGATGTCAGTGTGTCTGATTTGGGGGGCAAGTTTTCTTTTTGCGTATTTTACTTTTTGATCGGTCAAACTGATAATTGGTACACGCAGTGTGGTAGCCAGGATTTCATTTCGGGGGTGCGGTCTGGGGGGGGAGAAAAAGTGCCACGGAAGCGGCGCGCAGCGCCGCCGCCTGCGCCGCAAAGCGGCGCCAGCCGACGCGAAGCGTCGTCCGGGGGATCTGGGGGTGTCCTCCCAACCGCCGGAGGCGAAATTTTTTTAAATATGCATTAAAAACTGCTTAAAAATTGTCCCTTGGTCACAGTTATGTATGATCTTCAAAATTATCAGGCGATGAAATTGTATATAACACAACTATCTATTTTCTGATGTCTTTAAATTTTGTAGATGAGTATGGTATAAGTTATAATAACAAAAAATATTACTGATAATATTATTTTTATGTATATATATAAATCTGACCTTCCCGCGTAGCGGGAAAAATTTTTATATTGATTAATTTTTGATTTTAGAATGCACAAAGATTTGTATTAAATTTTTATAACTCAATATTTGAAAAGTAAAAAAAAATCTATACAAACTGCCACGCTTCACCATGGGGGGGTGGAAAGGCGGACAACCCCACAAGTGTAAAAACCGTTGTTAAGGGGTTTAAAACAGCCATTATTAACCCTACATATCTTATAATATAAGAGTTTTAACATCTATGTAGTATTGCCATTCAATATCTGAGGCAAAGGCACATGCCTTAGCTATGTATTGAATGGTACAATCCATTGAAATTTAAAAAAAACTAACAAAATGATTAATGTACACTTCCCGCGAAGCGGGAAAAATTTCAGTTTTTTTGGGTATTTTTATGCTTTTGAAACGCATCAGAAATGTTTCTAAATTTATATATAAAGAAAAAAATTTTTCTCCCAAAATTCAAAAAACGTAAGGGTCCCCCTTACGAAAAAATCCGGCTTCGCCGGATTTGGGGGGGGGGCGGCCGTCCCCCATAGCCCCCCCGGCTACGCCACTGCCCCTTACGAAAAAATCCGGCTTTGCCGGATTTCGGGGGGGGGGGCGGCCGCCCCCCCTGGCTACGCCACTGGGTACACGTATGGGACTTGTACCAACACACACACTCACACACACGCGCACACACACACACACGCGCGCGCACACACACACACACACACGCGCGCGCACACACACACACACACACACACACACACACACACACACACACACACACACACACACACACACACACACACACACACACACACACACACACACACACACACACACACACACACACAAATTTAACAAATTAACGCAGACAGAGACTCATTTACAAGAAATTTTTAAATGATTATCAAAATTGGAAATTATCATCGCGAATTTTTGACTTTTATAAAAAAGCCCAAAACATATGTTTAAAAGCTACGATAGGTGGCTTGAAGAAATACACCTAAGTTATATTTAGCTGCTCGGCGGTTGGCAAAACATTTGGTTGTTGTTGGAAATAAATAAAGCAAAGTAATGATAGGGTGAAGCTTGCTGTTTAAATGTAAAACCTGTTTGTTTGTTTTTGTTCTGTTACGTATGCAAAATATTTTTGTTGATTAGTTCTTTTTTTATTTTTTAACACATATTAATTTTTAGGTACTTCTATTAATTGTCAATATTTATATGCCCATAGATGACCACGGTCTTTGAAGCTAGGGGTTTTTTTTACCCCGGGTTAATTGATTTAAATTTGTCCGACACCGACTACCTGTGTTTTTAGAGCAAAGTTGGGAGGCCAGGGGTACGGGTAGTAGTAATAGAGTAGACTGTAGACGTAGACCCCACCATAAGCCCTTACCTTGTTCATCTACGAAGAAAGAATTAAATTGATTTGATGTTAAAAATTAATAAAAAAAATGTAGTGTTAAGTACATACACGTAACGACATTCTTCTACACTACACATACATTGAATTTAGTTCATTTCATTAATGTTATAAAAATTTAATTGTAAACATAAATTAGGCACGGGGGTTAGGAGGCTACCTTTAATTCCCCCTTAGTTGTGGGGTGGGGGGTTTAAACGCCATTCAGAAGAAGGGAAACGATCTATTTCGCTCCTGCCTGATCCATTTTCCCTCATGCTTAGGAAAAAGTAAGGTTTCTTCCATCTTTAAGAGCTTCGCAAAAAATACGTTCGCAAAATTTACCAGGGTCCGTATGCAGAAATTGTACTAGTAGTTAATCACAATATTCCAAGCTGTATTTACAAATTTTGGTATTATTTATTGTAAAAATAGCTTCATAACATAAATATATATGCAGACCTGTGCACGGTCTGAAAATGCCCCCCCCCCCCGTTTTATTGGAGGATTTGCCCCCCCCCCCCCCATTTTATTGCCCCCCCCCCCCCGCCAAAAAATGAAAAAGTACCCAAAAAATATGAGGCCATTTGGACCTATGATGACGCCATCATCGCGAAGTTTTTGCAGTTTTTAGCCTATTTCAATGTATTTTAAGCCATTTAGACCTATTTTTACCTTACTTCCCTTTTTTTGTCCCTTTTTTCCCTTCTTTTTCTTTTCTTTCTCTTTTTTTCTCCTTTTTTTCTCTTTTTTCTTACCCCCCTGCTTGCCCCCCCCGTTCTATTGCCCCCCCCCCCCGTTTCACAAAAGTTGCCCCCCGTGCCCCCCCATTTTGGAATTGCCCCCCCCCCCCGTTTTAACCCCGGGGGGGCAGTGCACAGGTCTGTATATGGTACCCAGAACGGATATTTAAAATTTTACAGTTTCAGCTTCAGTGACGTTGGAGAAATAAGCCTCCTAAAAATGGACTTAACTTAATCCCTAATCACATTTCTGCATACGGGCTCAGGAGCGAAGTGGGCCGTGAGCGAACTGGGTCGGGAGCGAACTGGGTCGGGAGCGAGCGAAATGAGTCGGGAATAAAGTGACGGGTCAGTGGAGGAGGTGGAGTGAAAAAGTTATCCCCTCAAACAATTTTCAAAAAATGAAAAAAATGTCTTTAAAATGCGTTGCTAGGATTTTAACCACCCCTTCCCCATAGGTGGGAAGCCTCCCGGATAATCGGCGGGGTATACTTGACCCTCGAAATTTGGGAAGGGGTGTCCCAAAAAATTTTGGGGTATATCTCAAATACCCCATTTTTAACATTTTTAGTACTGGGACCCCCCAAATTTTAGAGGGGGGTGTCCAGGATACCCCTAATTTTTAGGGGGGTGTCGGCTATGTTCGGGACTTTTTTTCGGGGGTATAACCCTCCAACCCCCCCCCCTGCCCACTTATGCCCTTCCCCCTAAACACTGGTTTAACCCCCTTACTGCTCTCTACAGACCAACTTGCTACTTGCCCATGTATGATTGTAAGAGAGGAAACACCCACCGACTCTGACACATTGATTCATCATGTAATAAAAAATCTGTATAGGGGTGAACCTTGTTAAAAAAATTTAAACAACACTTATTTTCAAAGGGCCTTTTTAGCTACATAAAAAAATTATTATATTAATAATAGTGATTTGGTCGCTTAAAATATGTCAACAGCTGGCATGGCACGCGTTTTATAAAAAAGGCGCCTTTAGTATGTTGATTTTTAACAAATAAATTCAAAACTGTGTGAAAGGTGTGTAAAATATTTTTTTCGATATGTTTATTTTTCATAATACTTACGTATTTTACGTTGTTTGCTATTTTTTTTTAAATAAACAGTTTGTTGATTTCATGCGTGCGTTTGCATATTTGTTTACTGTATAATTTAATTCTCCAGTTACTGTAATTTATTTGTTCCACTTACAACAAACAATTATAAATAAAACATAAAATAGTGCATTGCATTTTGAAATTTTAAAATTTAAAAATAATAATGGTAGGTAGATCTAAACGCCATTCAGAGTAAACAAATAGTTTCGCATTTTCAATAGAACTTTTGAGTTGGAATATATTTTAAGCTTTTTTTTTAATTTCAGCTGGTTCATCAACGCATACGCATAAATTTACTTTTTTTGTCTAATGTAAAAATTTTTGTAAATACTAAAAAAAATCTGAAAATTATTATTCTGTTTTCTTAACTTTAATGATATTAAAAAAACGTTTTTAAATGTGTTGTTTTCAATGTGTTGTTCAAGAGCAAAACTTAAGCTAAAAAATATGTTATATGAGAATCAAATTATTGAGTCAGTTGTTTTTTATTTGAAAAGCAGTTATATGGAAAAAATTTTTAAAAGTAATAAATAACGAAAAGGAAAAAAATCAATTTGATTTATTTGCGTTTTTTTGTTATTTAGTTTTTATCACTAAAATTTTTTAAATTAATTTAAACGTAAAAGCTAGTGTTTCAAAATATGGTTTAAATTAAACACAATTTTTTATATTGATCGATGAACTACATACATATAGCTATAGATTTCGTATATTTTATTTCTTAATTGTACTGGTGGGGGGGGGGGGGGGGGGGGGGGGGTGGGGGGGTTTTGGGGGGGGTTTTTTTGGGTTTTTTTTAGTTTTGTTGTATTAGTTTTTCGCTTGGGTGTTTTTTTGTTTTTTTTTTTTGTTGTGTGTATGTTTTGTTATTTTTTTTTGTTTATATATGTTTGTATAGTATACTTCTTAGTTTTTTCTATTATTAGCGTTTTTTCGGATCTGCGCCTAGCTCTGCTCTCTGCCTCTCGCCACTGTAGTTTTCAGATGCTGTAAGTGGCGTGCCAGGGGGGGGGGGCGGGGGGGGGGGGGCGCCGCCCCCCCCCCCGATCCGCGAGCCTTTTTTCGTGGGGGGCCTTCGTTTTTTATTTTGGGAGAGATATTTCTTTATATTTACGACTTCCTGATGCCTTCCAAGCTATTATAGTCATCTTTTCCCGCTCGCGGTGTTTATTGCTTTTCTTGTTTTTCTTTCTCTTCCCGTTCGTAGTTAGCTCTGTTTATACTCTATACCCTTATTTTCCTTTTATTTCGTTTCCTGTTTTTGTATAGGTATACCTTTTTGTATAGTTCTTGTTTTTCTATTTTTTTGCGCTTTTTTTTTCGGAGAGCTCTGCCGCCCTGGTCTGTTCCTGGGCTCTCGGTTGTTGTGGTGTTGCGCTGTGTATTAGATCTAACAATATTAACTAGGTACATAACAAAATTTAAATGTTTTTTTGAACTTCCTAATCACTGCAGTTCCTCGCGTTTGTCTTCAACATTTTATTTTTTTTTTTCGTTTACACACCCGCCCCCAGTGTCTTTTTTTTGTTTGAAATCCATGCTTAAAGCAATTGGCTTTGGCTAACGTGCATTTATACCGAATGAAAACTTGTTAGCTATTGTCATTTCTAGTGTTTAACTAGTGTTTTTAGTGGCGGCCCAAGGTGACATTCGACCCCCACAAATTTCAGTCCCGCGAGACAAACCGCCTCCTTTAGAGGAAATAGTCAAGAAGCCATCGGAAGAGAAAGAGCAAAACGGGGAAGGCGACGGCGCTCCCGTCCTCAAAATCGCGCCCGAGGAAACGACCCTCATGGCTCTGACCAGCTACATACCCTCCCTGGCCACCGGGGCTTTGCTGATGGTGTCCTGCTGGGGCTTGGGCCGTTTCGGATACTCTGTGGGATGGATTTGGATTTTCGTTGGACTAAACTTCCTCAAAGTAGGTGTTCATTTGGTGGTTTAATCTGGGCTTCGGTTTAGGTTGTTCCAATGTGTAGTATATCGGCAAATTCGCTAATCGCTTTCGCTAATCAACTAAAAGACCGGCTGAAGGACGGAGTGAGCGTTTGACTCAGATATTATGGGACTGACCAGTTACATTCCGTCTATAGCCGGTGGCGCTATTCTAATGGGTTCCTGCTGGGCCATGGGGCGCTACGGCTTCTCCATGGGCTGGATATGGGTGTACGTGGGACTGGGTTTCATCAAGGTAAGTTTAGATGTCGTGCTGTGGTAGTGGCTTCTCTCGCTCGGAAAACGAATGAAACCTATAATAATTCCTTCCGCTTTAAAATTAGAAATAGTCAAAACCTGTTTTGTGAGTACTGGTTTCAGTTTTAATCAACGGTGCACGTCTCTGTCATAAAAAAATTATATTTCAAAAAAATATATTAAAATTTTGAATACAATTTTAAATGGTGTTTCCTATATTTACCTACGCATATAAATTCTATAATTAAACTTTAAACTCTCCGAATTCGTCTTTTTGTTTCCTTTTTGTTTCCAACGATTCCTACAATGATAAATTTTACTTTTTTTTAAATTTAGAGTAAGCTATGGAAAAAACGAGAAAAACATTTGCTGTCTTTACGTCAAACGGCCTTAATGGAAAAGGAAGTGATTTTGGCTCAAATGCAAGATTTACCGGCGTGGGTTCAATTTCCCGACACAGAGCGAGTAGAATGGATAAACAAAGTACCACATATTTTTATTTAAAAATAAAGTGCTAAAAAAATTAATGATAAATAGTTTTGTTTCGTTCTTTTTTTTATTTTTGATTAATTTAAAAAAATAATGTTTTTTCATTATCGGTTTTGCAACTTTAAAATGAGTCGCGTCGCAACCACAAAAGAATTAAGAGTTTAAGGGTTTAAGAGAAGTCAAACCTGAAATAATAAGCTTGTCGACGACAACGTTATCTCTCATTGGGAAAATTAGTAGGTGCCTAGTTAGGTTTTTATTAGGGATGCACCGATACAAAACACCAGCTCCGGTGCCTGTGCAAGGTTTTGAGCACCGGGCCGGTGTTGCCCACATTTTTATAACAGTGTCGGTGCTTAAACACTAGGTATTTATTCCTTTTTGGAGGAATCCAATAACTAGGGTATATATTTCCCGATTTTTTTTTTTGCAATTTCACGTTCAAATGCTTTTTTACATTTCCTGACTAAAAAATACACCATTACATAGTTACTAACTTTGAATTAAGGAGTTACGAGGAAGTTCAATGTTTAACCGGGGTTCATGCAAAATCCGAAAATGACAAATCTTGATTTTAACATTTATATAATAAAATTTTACGATTTTAAAAATTTTGAGGTCGTTTAAAAACTTTTTTAATAAACTTTCAAAACTATGTTTATGCGATTAAAATTCAATTATTCCTCCGAGATAATGCCAAATTTAATAAAAAATCGAAAAAAATAATATTATTAAAAATTGTTTTAATTTCTTTCTAGAAACCTCTTAATTAACAAATACAAACAACAATAAAAAGAAATAAAATAAAACAGTGTTATTAAATTTTTCTCCTGGAAGATTTTTTTTATTAACATACAAAAACTGTAATTAAGTTTTTTTACAGTGTTCTAGCACCGGTTCATTCCTAGTTTTTTTTAAAAGTTACTTTGTAGGTAATATTACAACTATGGCCATATATCGGTGAGTACACGAAGCAATTCATTAAAGAAAATGTGGAACCTCAAGTTAAAGCCAGTATGCCAGGCCCTTTTAAGAGGTTAGTTTAGGCTTAAAATAATAATGATAATCTTTATTTTTCAAGCATACATGGGAACAGGGATTGGATCCGTTGAAGTATAGATGAACACAGTCACCGAAGCTAGGGGGGTGTTTACCCCGGGTAAATGACATTTCAAAATCTAGAAAGGGGGTCCTAGAGGGTCGAACTCGGATGCCCCTGGTTTTCTAGGGAGGTCGACCCGAGGTGAAAAATTTTGAAACCTAGAGCGGGGTCAGGTGGGGTGCAATGTCTGAAGAAAAATACTTTTAAACCATTAAAGGTTTAATAATGTGTTTTTATAAGATAATACTACATTTTAATAAATACATGAATTTGTGTTAAAAATTCAGGTTTTTGAAAAACAATTTAGTTTAAAATAATTAATTAAAATTATCTTGAGGGGAGAGGGAAGGGGTCAGATTTTAAACTCTAGAGGGGAGTTAGATCAGGCAGGGGTGAAAAATTTGAAAAATAGGGGGGGGGGCTGAATTTTTTTCTATCTGGTGCTCCGAAATTTCAAGGCTAGTGGGGTGGACTCCACTCTCCCCCTCTTGTTCACCTATGGGTTGAAGGGTTAATCCACCCTTTCAGAAGAGGTGGGGGGTTAATTCCCACTTCAACTTTCCCTGTGTATATTTCTTTCAGAACACACTATTAAATAAAATTTATTATGTAATTTAATTTCGAGTTTTTCGTAGGTTGCTCAAAGAAACTAAAGTTTACAATCCATGGTTTAAGTTGTTTATGAGTTCAGGTTCCATGGTGTTTTTTATTTGTTTTAAAAATACTAATAGTAATACTAACGACAAGACATTTGGATTGTGGTGCTACATTCGAAGTTTGATTCTCTAGATTCTGCTTTTTTCAATAATAAAGTTTCCATTTAGTTTTCGCTTCGAGAGCATGGACATGGGAGACATTCCGCTACGAGTGGGAGGAATCAAGGTTTTCACGGAGAACGTGGGCCGCGATAAGATCCTCATGGACATGGACGTAGCCTACGCCGGCGATTGCGATTTTGTCGTCAGTGTCGGGGCCTTTAAAGCCGGTCTTAACCAAATGCAGGTGTAAATTATTTTTATCTATTGCGGGAAAAAACGTTTTAGTGAAAATCAACCTCTTATAACATGTTTCAACCATAAGTGGGCAGGGGGGGTTGGGGGGTTATACCCCCCCCCCCCAAAATTTCGGATTTTGCTGACACCCCCCCCCTTAAATTTGGGGTAGTCGGGGACACCCCCCCCCCAAATTCGCCTCCCAAAGAAAAAATTTTAAGTGTTATAAAAGGACTAAAAAATTTTTCCGCGCTTCGCGCGGAGTGTTTATTACCTTATTTCCCCGGTTCATTACCTTTTATTACCTTTAAATTCCCCCGCTACGCGGGTAAATTTCCCCGCTACGCGAGCAGTTTAAATTGGCAATTTATCTTAGTTTTTCAATTGCAAATCGATTATCCCATTCAGTAGTTAAGGCATACATGTTTAATAAAACTACTATAAACACTATTATCCTTTTTTTAACGTTTTAAACACATGTTATAAAAATGTATAGTATAGCTATAAAAAACCTTAAATTTTGTAATTAGTATCATTTGGAATTAAAATTTCTAGTGTATTTTAGCGCCTCAAATTATAAATTTTCTCCTCCAGGGGGCATTGTTCCCCCCGAACCCCCCTGACTGAATGAATTTTTAAGATCACAGAAAATTATGTAGAAATTAGGTAAAAAAACAAAAGTAAAATGTATGTTCACGCGATCACCAGGAGACGATTTTTAAGCCGTTTTTAGTATATATTTTAAAAAATTTTCGCCTCCGGCGGCTGGGGGAAACCCCTCAGACCCCCGGACGAAGCTCTGGGTCGGCTGGCGTCGCTATGCGTCGCAGGCGGCGGCGCTTTGCGCCGCTTTGACAACACGTTTTCTTCCCCCCCCCAGCCCGACGCCCCGGCAATGAAATCCGGACGGCGCCCTTGCACAGTATTATTAAAAGCATTAAAAAAATAAAATTTATAAGTTGCAATAAGGTCTTATTTTAATCTTACACAGATTTAAAGCATTTATAAGCTTGTTTTACGTTTTTTTACGCGTTTTAAGCTCATTTTAAGGCAGCGCGGAAATATTGGGTACACCCCCCTCAAAATTTGGGTCTTGCTGGACAGCCCCCCCCCCCTAAAATTTGACCCCCCTATACCCCCCCCCCAAAATCCGAGAGGCTGCCCACCTATGGTTTCAACGTAACTTATTTGATTATTAGCTGACTACTCAAGCGTACTTGAGTTAAATAAAAAACAATGGCTCTTGATTTTGAAATAAGGCAACCCGGGTTGTTATAAGCAAACCCGACTCTTGATTTCGAGATAAGGCAACCCGGGTTATTATAAGCAAACCCGACTCTTGATTTCGAGATAAGGCAACCCGGGTTGTTATAAGCAAACCCGACTCTTGATTTCGAGATAAGGCAACCCGGGTTGTTATAAGCAAACCCGGGACACCATTATAAAAAATTATCTGTCTGTTACTGTTCCAGAAAAACACGGTTTATGTAGCAAGTTTTTTTTGAAAGCTTGTACTTATTGAGGCCTTTTATATATTGTTTTGTAATTTATAGGACATAATTTTTTTTAAAATAAAAAAAACACAAAAAAAACAAAAGTTTTATTCGCATTGAGCTTTTTTTAGTTATAAAAATACAGAATGTATGTATATTTTGATTTCTAAACGCTTCTATTTTAAATATTTTATGTTGTTTTAGTTCAGCGGTAAACTACGATGCGTTTTAAAACCGTTAATTTCCTATCCACCAATGGTCGGAGGAGTTACAGCATTTTTTCTTAATGATCCGGTATGCCAACCAATTTTTTTTAAATATTTTTTTATCGAAATAATAATTTATTTTATAGTAATTTTTGTAAAATTTGATTTTTTTGTGAATTTTTACATGTAAAATTTTTTTTAGATTATTGATTTTAATCTCACTGGAATAGGAGAATTGGTTGAGCTTCCAGGTTTGATGTAAGTTAAGTATCTAAAAAATGTAATAATCTTTCAATAATATAATAACTACAATCCTATAGTCAGTAATAAATAGTCAGTACAAAAATGATATCACCTAAAATGAATATACAATTTATATAAAAATGTATGTACATTTCGTATGAATGAATTAATCCACTTCTATTAATCCACAATTAATCCGTATGAATTAACCTATAGTCTGTTAAGTTTTTATACCAGTCGACTTCATTTCTGTACAGTCTTATGTAAAATTATATTTTGATTTTCATTTAAAAACTAATAAACAGTTTTATTATTCTGTTTGAGACAGTCTGATTTGTTTTAGTATTATTAGTTAGTAGTTATTTAACCTTTTAAATAATGTTTTCAAACAGGAAGAGGGAATACACAAAATAATTTTTCTGTATTTTTCGGTATTTTCCTTAAATAGTACAAAATTTTTTGAATTATAATTTTGAACAAAAAAAAGCATTTTCACGTTCGTTTTTATTATTTGTGGTGAAATTTGAAATTTTTATATTACTATTTATTTACAGTTTTGGAACGGTAAAATTGTAATTTTTACACGATACAGTAATTTCTTAAACCTTGCGCTTCTCCCGTCTACTTAAAATGGATTTGTATGAATTGATTTAGGGGAACCGTCAGATCCGTTGTAACTTCCCAGGTTCGTGCTATTTGCGTCTTACCGAATGAAATCGTCGTACCATTGGCTGCAGAGACTGACGTGGCAAAACTACACTTCCCGGAACCTGATGTAAACCATTTATTTATAATTTATAATAATATTATTTTACCAATAAAAGTAACTGTCCCTATTTTTACCAATTCATATTTTGGTTATTTTGTTTTTCAGAAAGAAAACAATTGGTTATTTAGATCTGTGTATAACTTTCGATCTGAATAATTTGTATACTTTATGATTACTCTTCATTTTGTAAAAGCAATAACCAAAAGCCGAAATGAATATTAAGGCTAGCCAAAATTAAACCAATTACGAAATTCCAAATCTATACTATTTCAAACACGTGGTATAGATACGTTATCTATCATCAACATTGTCATCAGTGTGCAGCTTAAAGCATAACAATTAATAACAGTAAATAATAGAAATAACAAATAGGCCCTGTGTAGATTTAAAGTTTCGAAGTAAGCAATAAAATGAAGAAAATAAGTTCTCAACCACAATCGATCCCAATCCCACTTTTTTTGCACTTCAAGTTTCAAACTGTCTTTTACATCAAGGTTCCCGAAACATTCTTGCCTTTTTCCGAAACGAGAGTTCAGAGTGGCTTAATATATAAATTTAGTGACTTTTCCGTTCGTAAAATATATTTGGTTTAATCACCTAATAAATACCTTTTTTTGTTTTTTTAATTTAGTTTACTTTAGGGTGTGCTTCGTGTGAATGTTGTGGAAGCGAAGAACTTGGAAAATCTTGATATAAGTTTTATAAAGAAAGGAAAGTCTGACCCGTATGCTCATGTCTCGAGTAAGTCAAGATTATTATTTTATAAATATAAATAGGTTTGTTTTAATTACAACAAAACTACAAAAACGCAATATAAAGATAAACAAAATAAGCTTGCAGACTTAAATTAAAATGAATTGCTTGTTTGTTCCGCCAAATAATTAAGTAATAAATTTTCCAGGTCAATAGCTATAATATAGAAATGGGTGTATGATAAATAAACAAACTGATTTTACTTTGTATATTGCAAAACACAATCAGAAACTAATTTTTTATTTCAAATTATTTTATTACCAAAAACACCTGTGCAGTGTGCATGAATTCTGGGAAATTAATGGCTATGCGGTCCGTTTTATTGTACTATCCCGCGTACGAAACCTTACAATGCGACATTTATTGTAAATGATTATTGAAAACTATTTTAAGCTTTTTAAAACTATTTAAAATAATATTGTGAAATAACATGTAACTATTAAAATTTTGAATCTTTGGTATTTTTGCATTTCGTAATTGCCTTCTTTGAAAAACAGTAGCCCTTGTTCTAGGTGCCATGTCGATTTATGATTGCCTAATGCACCCGGTAAACTAACCGGTGACACTGCACCGGCTTACTCTCTTGAATTATGTTTTAATTTTTAGTTGGGGCTCAATTGTTCAAGACGAAAACCATTGACAACAACTTGAATCCACGTTGGAATGAATGGTTTGAAGGAGTTGTGGATCAGGCTAGTGGGCAAAAACTTAATATCGAGGTCTTTGATGAGGATGCTGGTACATATTAACTTTTTTACTTGAACTAAACAGAAATTTAAAATATTTTGAGTTTTTTAAGTTTCTGTACATCATTCGTAGTTTTATTTTATTAAATTTTTTTCAGATGTTGTTGTTTTATTTTCAAACATTGTTTTAGGAAGCAATGATGAAGAATTAGGACGTTTAAGACTTGATATTTCCACAGTTCAACGCAAGGGAATTGTTGACGCGGTATGATTTTCAGTCCTTTAATCGTGTTTGTTAATTAGGAGGTTGAGTCTTTAGGTGACAGTTATGAAACTTAAATAAATAAAACTACACATTGTATTTCTTTTTTATTCTTTTTACATTTTCAGCGCTCGGCCAATATTTCTTAATCATTTTAATCAAAAGCTCAAATTTTAAACGTTTCAAAACAGTTAACGCCATTTTTGCCTTATAAAAGTGTTCAAAAAATCGTGAGGTTATATTATTGTGATTATATTTTAGTGGTATCCGCTGGATGGTGCCAAGCACGGAGATATACGATTAAAGCTCTACTGGATGACTTTAAGCAGCGATCCCTCTGACTTTGGAGATGGTGCCTGGGAAAATGAATTTCGCAGTGCGAAGGGCAGTCTTTACCCTGCAATGCTCATGGTCTATATCGATAACATTAGCGACTTGCCTGTAAGTTGGATTTAAGACTTATAGTAATTTTGTTGTGGTAATCACATTTCCCCTCAGACATTGTGTTTTTTCGGCTAAATATAAAAGCCTAGTTTGGTTAGCAGAAAAAATTAATTTTTAGCTGACGGCCACTCGCTAAATGTTTTATTAAATTTTACTTCAGCAGACCTGTGCACTGCCCCCCCCCCCGGGGTTAAAACGGGGGGGGGGCAGAGTATACTCCAAAAGGGGGGGGGCGCGGGGGGGGCAACTAAGTTTTCCCTGTCGGGGGGGCAAAAAGGGGGGGGGGGCAAGCAGGGGGGAAAGAAAAAAAAGAGAAAAAAAGGAGAAAAAAGAAGGGAAAAGGGGAAAAAGGGGACAAAAAAGCGGAAATAGGTAAAAATAGGTCTAAAATGGCTTAAAATACATTGAAATAGGCAAAAAACTGCAAAAAATACGCCATGAAGGCGTCATAATCATCGAAGATGGCGTCATATTTTTAGGGTACTTTTTCATTTTTTGGCGGGGGGGGGGGGCAATAAAACGGGGGGGGGCAAATCCTCCAATAAAACGGGGGGGGGGGCATTTTCAGACCGTGCACAGGTCTGCTTCAGGGGTATACCCAAAAAACTAAAGTTTTTTGGGTATACCCCTGAAGAGGGGAAATGTTAAACCAACCCATAAATTTTAGAACGTTGTCAGATTAGTTGTCAGTTTTGAGATTTTCGAAGGATATAACCCCTCTAACTCCGCCCCGCCTACCTATGAGATGTCAGGTACAAATCAAAAACTTAGTGGCTTGCTGTTGCTGACAATTTTTTACTGTGAGAGAATTTTCGCATACAAGTTGTCGAGTAACGTTTTTGAAGATTTATAAAAGTTTTGCTTATAATTGATCCACGATAACTTAAACCGTGCATTTTTTTTTCTTTTAAATTAACAGAACATGATAATTTTCCAATTAAACCACCATTTAAAAAATAAGTAGATAACCACAACCTAAATTACACTTTTAAAAGTTATTATTAGAAACAATGTTTTTAAATTAGAAGCAAAATAGCAAAATACTATTATCAAAAATATATAATATAACGAAAAATGTGCAACTCCTATATAAAAAAGTACAGAAAAGGTGGCCTTTATAATGAGCCTCTCTATTTAAATGACACTCACCACTATAATGGCATAGTAGTCATTTTAATTCGGCGAGCTAAAATGAGAAAGAAAAGCCATTATAATAGCCATTTATTCATTTAATTTTACTTTATATATATACAAGTGTAATACTGTCCCGGCCGCACGAGTTTTAACGTGTTGGACAGAATTACAAACCAACACGGGAAAACTCGTGCGGCCCGGACAATATTACACTTGTGAGTATATATGAAGTGAAATTTGAGAAAATAAAATGGCTATTATAATGGCTTCCTCTTTAATTTAACTCGCCGCATTAAAATGGCTACAATGCCATTATAATAAAAATAAAGAAAAAAGAAAAAGCTCATTATAAAGGCCACCTTTTTTGTACTTTTTTATATAGGAGTTGCACATTTTTCGTTATATTATATATTTTTGCTATTATTACAAATCAGTTTTTTTTTCTAGTGTATATTTTTATGATCTTAAAACGTCTTGCCCTAAAAATTTGAGCCCCCTCCCCCTTTAAAAAATCATGCTCGAGTCCATTTTATATTGGTGTCACCATCGTCTTACAACATCACCTGGCATAATAACTATATAATATAGTTTAATTTAATTTTTAATATAAAAAGTTTTTAATTGACGATTCAAAATAAACGTGATTAACTTTAATTATTTTATAGTATCCGAAGAGTAACAAGGAACCTTCCCCGTTTGTTGAAATCTCTGTTGGGAAAGATGTGAAAAAGACGTTCCCGCGTCCCAACACCACGCAACCTATGTACCAACAGAAATTCTTGTTCTTCGTCTCTAACCCCGACAGTCAAACTGTCAAAGTCGAAGTAAGTCGCTAGAATATATTTGTGTTAAGTGAATACTAAAAATGAAAAGTACTAAACTGTATGTATTAAGACACTTTTTTTAAATTAAAAGAAATCGGAGAAATTCAATCGTTTTAAAATGTTTTTTGTGAGTTTTAGGCAAAAGATGACGGAACAAATAAAAGTCTGGGAGAAGTAAGTGTGAATCTGTATGAAGTAATGCAAGCTGACAAAATGGAATATTACCAGCAAACTTGGAATTTGGCCTTGCAAGCCCACGCTTCCCCTATTGTTATGACGCTCAGACTCAGGGTAAGGGGTTATTATTTTTACTATTAAACACAAAACAACATATAAAAAACTATCAGAAAGCTAATGTTAACACTTTCTTTTGCCGAAAAGAAATCATCTTACAAACTGCCAAGCCTAGCTGTATAAAATTTTACCATTTGACGAGATTCCCCTAACGATTTTTGCCTTACTATGTGGTTAAAAGAATTTTTTACGTTTTCATATAACACAATGCGATGTTTTTGTTTAAAATAGTAGAATTAGTTGTAAAATAAAGTTTATAGGCGAAAACATAGTATAATGTTTTAACATGCATAATATAGAAATAATAAGTTTTTTATTTCTTATAAAAATTTAATTTTTGGTAGCAAAATCGAAGGAACGTAAAAAATTTCGTCTAATAATTATTATATAAACCAAATGTGTTAAGAAAAAAAAATTTAATATTGCATTATTATTCATGGATTTATATGACAATAAAGTTCTCCATAATAAAATCTAGATTCAAAGTTGATTTATATAAAAGTTTGTGTTGATTTTTCTGACCCAACATTCATTGAATTAGTTCAAGTTTTATTGTGTGATTGGTTGCAACCCTTCAGACTATAGAAGGTGTGCCTGAAAAAGGTCTGGGTTTCATTTAGACATTATGGGATATTCGCATTTTTTAGGGTAGTACTGCGATCCTAAACAATTTAAAAAGTGCCCTCCAGCTAACTTTAAAGGATGGGACTTTGGCCACCCTCGAAATTATCTGTGAGGGTTATAGGTAGTGCTATAGTTCTCCGTTAGGAAGCCAGTATTTCCAAAATCCTTCTTTTTAAGTTAAAAGTTGAAAAAACCGCAAATTTTTAGAAAAAGTAACTAAGTCATATTTAAATTTTACAGCTTTACAGCTGTTAAAAATTTTAGCAGTATGATGCAATCTAACCCCATAGATGAACAAGGGGGAGGGGTAGGCTGGGGTCCACCCCCCTAGCCTCGAAATTTTGCCCCCCCCCCTAGAAAAAAATCCAGGGCCCCCCCCCTCCCCCCAAATTTTTGAATTTTTTACTCCTGACCCACTCGAGATTTTGAAATCTGAACCCCCCCCCCTCTACCTCGAGAAAGTGTTTAAGTACTTTTTTTATACTAAATTTTCTTCCAAAAACGTGATATTTTAACACGAATTCATGTTTTTAGACCCTTTTTATGCCTAAATATCGCTTTCTAATCAATAAAATATAGTATTATCTTATAAAAAACTATTATTTAACATTTAATGGTTTAAAAGTATTTTGTTTTGGAAATTGGACCCCACCTGACCTCCCTTTAGGTTTTAAAATCTTCCACCCCGGGTCGACCCCCCTAGAAACCTAGGGGGGTTCGACCCCCCCTAGGACCCACCTCCTAGATTTTGAAATGTCATTTACCCGGGGTAAACACCCAGCTTTTTGTCATGTCTAACCCCACCTTTTACCTCCCCCTCTCCTCGTCCACTATGATCTTGTGGTGTAGTTTGTGCCATACATGGGCACGGGGGGAAGTTGGGGAAGGGTTAATCTCCCCAAATCGGAGAAGAGGGGGTTTAACTCTTCCCCACTCAGAAGTGGGAAGGAAAAGGTTCTCCCCCCCCCCCAATTTCGGAAAAATACAGAAAAAAATGTCTTTAAATGACTTTTAACTGCCTCCAAACTTAAGTTTTGAGGTCAAAACGAACGAATGTTTTAATCCAAAAAGGACTTTTTGATCTAAATGTTTTTTACTATTTTCCTGGATGCCTCAGAAAGATATGGGTAATATATGGGTTGGTGGAGTGGGGGGGTTTTTTTGGGGTCTGGAAAAGTTTTTTACTATTTTCTGCATGCACTCAGAAAAAAGATATGGGTAAATATATGGGAAGTTGGTCGGAGGGGGGGTTAAAAAATAGGGGGGTAAAATCGCAAGAAAGGAAAATACAACGTCGTTTTTTTCTGGAGTCTGGATCACTCCAGAAAAAAAACGATATGGGTAAAATCATACATGGGCCAGTTGGTCCGGAGTGGGGGGGGGGGTTAAACCCCAAATTCAGTAAAATGAGAAAGCAAATATATGTTTGGTGCTTTTACCCATATGTTTTTTATTTTGAAGGAAAAAAGGTTAAAAACACGAAATTTAGGTCAAAAAGCCCTATTTTTCCTTTTTTAGCTTTTTATTATTTTTTGCTTTATCGCCAGCCCTCAAAACTTAAGTTTGGAGGCAGTTAAAAGTCATTTTAAAGACCTGGGGTTTTTTTTTTCTCCTTTTTTCCACAATTGGGGGGGGGGGGGTTATACCCGGGTCTCTGACCCCCCCCCCCTTGTGCGTTTTCTCCCCCCCCCCCCCCTCCGGGTGGGGGGGGGGGGGGCATCCCAGTTCTTGGGGGGGGGGGAGGGTCCCCCCCCCCCCCCCCCCCCCCGTGCCCATGTTGGGTAAAATGCGTTCCGGGGGTTTTAACCCCCCTTCCTAATTCCAGGTTTAAACCCCTCACACGCACTCTAGACGAACTTGCCCATGTATGGTTTGTGCTTATTTAACACAATGATAATAGCAAGCACACATTTTCTTTTTGATTTTATTTTTTTGCTTTTGTAATAAAAATGTACATGTAGTTGCTTAGAACAGAGTGGATAGCAGAACAGGATCAGGTGAAGACTAAATTTTTTTAAAAAGACTTCATAAAAAATTATCACATTGAATATAAGATAAAATTAGTTATATAAATTCTGTCATAAAAATTATTCAAAATTAAATTTTAAAAAATGGTTTAATCGCATCAGAAAGTCTCGATTATATTCTAAAGTGTTCAATGTTTGACAATTTTTTAATCGAACAAGTCGTACACTTTAAACTTTTACATTAAAACGGACTAATTGGTAAATAAAGCCTGGTGGGGCGCTACCAATCTGTTCAAGCAAAACCTTTCAAATCATCAGCGTAACCAGGGTATAAATTATGTTTTGTCAGCAAGGAGTCTATTAAAAAAACAATAAAATAATTCACAAAATTTTCTTGTAACTCAACTCACGTGGTTTTTTTCCAAGTGTAAAAATTAAATTTTATTACCTAATTTTTATAATCAACTAAGCCAAGCAAAGAATAGTTTAAGATTTTTACCTGCATAACGTTCAGTAGCAAAACAAAATAAAATATAAAAAAATTTTAAAAAAAATTAAATTCTGTATATTGTCGATAATTATTTTAAAATGTGTAATAATAAAGCACTAAGCCAAAAATAAAGCATAAAAAATTTTTAAAAAAACATTTCCAAACATTTCAGTTTTTTTTTACCTGTTATAAACATACAGCTCAGTTCTTTTATTTTACCATTTTTTGGTTACGCTTATGATTTGGTTTTATTCATTAAATGGTGTGTTTTTTTTTCTTCAATAAAACAAAAACAAACAGAAAATGTGTGATCCTGTACTGGGGCTTTGATTTTTAATCTTTCATTATTTTTGAATATTTGTTTCGGAAAAATTAAAAACCAAAAAAGCCAGTCTGCTGCGTTGCGTTCAAAAATAGTAGATTTCAGTAAATTTATAAAATATATTTAGCAAACCAAAAACAAAATCGAGAATAGGTGGCTTAAAATTTAACTTTGCTTTAAAATAAAATTATATAGGCTTATATTTTTACTGAAATCTAAAAAATAAAAATAGTTTGACGCAATCACTATCCACTCTGTTCTAGATACTCAAACCTGAGGCCGCAAAACCCAAAGAAACAGTTTTCACCCCGACTATTGGAATGGCACCGGTTGCAACAGGTTTGGTGGAACCGGAAAAACCTGCCGAAGCGAAAAAAGAAGAATAACTTACGTTATAATTAGTACACTGTAGCTCATTATATATAGTAGAAATTTCAAGTAAAAAGAGAGTTAAAATACATTTGGATAATAAATTAAATTAAAAATCTTTTTCATATTTTAGTTATAAAAACAAATGTATGTTTACTTATTTATGTTAAGCATAAAAATCACCAGTGTAAATAAGTTTCCGAGAAATTTATTATAAAAATATTAACAACAACATTATAAAATAAACAAGAACCCTTCTTCTTTCGTTTTTTTATACAAAAAATTCTCTAAAATTTATTTTAAAAAAAAACAGATTGTTTAGTTTAACAACGGAACAGGGAATATAGATATTTTAGTTTTTTTTACCTAATTGTAGTTAGTATTGCTTATTTTTGGCGTATGTGGATAATCTTTTTGCACATAAGTCATTAGGGTATCAGATTAGGTTTCATCCGATGGTCGAGTTAAGTGTTCAATACAATTATTATGAAATGCAATATTATTATCTTGCCAATGTTTTAGTCTATTTTATACCGGTTATGAGGTCCCAAATTTATGAAAATATTTTTGGGGTATTATTAGTCTATCAACAATTTTGGTAAATCTTTATTTTTATTTTTTGTAACCTGTTACTATAAATTTGGTGCCATATTGGAATCTAAAGTGCTCCTCTGCTCACTTTTTTGTTATTAAAAAACGTTCGGTCTGGTTGAAAGGTGAACAAAAATGCGTGCCAAATTAGGGGACATAACATAGAACTTTCAACAAAATAAGTAAGTGCTAGATAACTCAATTATGGGTCTCAGCTTCGAAGCTCGCTGAATATTATATAGTGTCTACAAAAATGATGTAAACTGAAAAAAAAATTTTAAATTGAAGAGTTAGTGATTGTTTAGAAAAAAAATGATCAGTGTGATTACTATATGCACACACACTGCTAAAACTTTTGTAATAATTGATTTTTACGTTATATTGATTTTAAAAAAATATTAAAGTACACATCATTTTAGTACAGACTTTAGTTTTGGTGTTTATTACTTTTTATTATTATTATTATAGTTAGAAGTGGCGTGCCCATTTTGAGAAAAAAAAACAATTTCTTGAATAGTTAAAGAACATGCCTGATGCGTTCTAAAAACAATATTAATAGTAAAAAGAACTAAAAAAAGGTTTGTCCACTTCAAGTATTTACGCTGCTCAATAACGAGGGTATACATGTTATATAAAATTACTATAGTTAATAATTTAAACTTTTAGTAATGTTTTAAACGAATATTTTAAATTTAAAAAGAATGCCTTGCATTTTGTAATAATTATCAGTTAAAATCAAATTTTCTGGTGTGTTTTGGTGCCCTAATTAAAAACTTTTTCCTTGGGAATATTTTGTCTTCGGACCTCCTGACAAGGAGCTCGCCCATGACCCTTTTAAGGGGCTCTCGCCCTCAGACCTCCATTTCTGAGGGGGAGGCCCCCGCCGTCTCCCAAAGTCCCATGTTCCCTCCAAAGTTAGTATATTTCCCTCCAGACCGTCATCCTCAAATGAAATTCTGGGCAGGCCACTAAATATTACGATTTGATAAAAAAAAGTTTGTATTAATATATTTTTATTGTTTAAAGTCGATACTAAAAATTTAATTGTGTTGTTGCGTTGAAAAAAATTACAATTTTCTGGACTATTGTCTGATAACAAAAGTTAGGTACTAAAAGGTGTAATACAAGCGTAATTTTTTATGTTGACTAATAATGGTATGGTAATCGAAGTGTGCTTTTTGTTTAGTGGCATGTTTTTAGTACTAATTTGATTTTTTTGCCAAAAAGAATTTTTTATATATTTTTAAAACATATGTGTAATTTCAATTTTACATTTAAAAAAAGAATGGAAACACAAAAGATATATATTTTTGCTTTACGAAAATTTTTAAATGACCAGTTAAAAAAATTTCCAATTTTAGTACAGTGATAACTGAAAGATAAAACATAATAATTTAAATTTTCGCTAAAACTCTAAACATTCTTCATAGTTCAGTAAGCGGAAATTGTCATTTGCCAATATTCTAAACACAGATCATTTATAATATTGTTTATTTACTTTTCGATTTAAGCCTGATTCACGCTTCGATCTATTAAATATTTCTAAATTCCAATTATACTGTGGATTTTGAAAATGTGGATCAAGTGAACCTGGGTCTAATCAGTATTAGGTATTGGGTGGATTGGCTGGGGGGGGGGGGGTTGGGGGGGCGGGATAGAAAGGAAAGTAAAAATTGTATATATATTTTAAGATATAATATTATTTTCATATGAAAATTATAATAAAAATTCATATGGTATCCCCCACGGGCGACCGATGGGTCCTGGCTCTACAATGGCGTCGGGTTTTCTTGGTCGGTAAAAACGGATAGATGTGTATGTATTTTTATTTATTCTTAGATATTTTATATTTGTGCCATAAACAGAAATTTTACATTTTAAAAATAGGAATGTGTTATTGCAGTGCCTTCAAAAACATACTTTCAAATAGAATTATGTTAAATTACGGTGTATTATGTATTTGTTTTTATAATTTACATGGTAAGCTTTTACAGAAAGAACTACATTAAATGGGCTTTATATTCTTGTTCTCTGTATTCGGCTTTATATTTCGCAATTTTTAATTTTGGATTTCCTGAGCTTTTTAATGTTATTTGGGTTTGTTATTTCAAATAGTCTCAAAATATTTGTAGTCAAGCATTGTTTTGTTTATTATTCAATTTTAAGGTCTCATAAAGTTTGTTTTTAAATTAAACTTTTAGTTTGGCCATGACGTGAATATTTAGATTTACAGGTATTTATGTGGATATTTAAATACTAGCACTTTTATTTTGTTTAGTAATTATTCAAAAACTAAATTTTTAATACTTGCAACCTAAATATATATGGGAATTTACCTTAAATTAAATGAAAAATATAAACTAGCGATGTTCCCTGGAACTCCATAACTCCATTTTGCGCGCGTCCGTAGAAAGTCGTCGTATTTACGAAACTCCACCTTATTTTTGTGATTTGTGAATAAAGTAATAGTAGTAAGCCATATAATATTTTGTCAAAAATTTTTTTAAAACTTAATAAAAACAATATAAAAGTAGTCCTGAAAATGCAGAGAAATAAAGGAATTTATGTTTTTTTCCAAGATTATTTTAAGCTTTAAGTATTTTTACGACCTTAAAAATAATTACCTAAGAGAAAATAAAAGTGCTGGGCTGTTTAATTTCTACCATGTTGTTGATATGTTCGCATTTTCAATTTTTTGTGCTGTATAGTTACTGAATTTGATGTATAAACATATTGCGGACGTAAAAAGACTTTAATCACAATGTGATTCTTACCAGAAATGTTTTTTAATAAAAAAAAATCATAAGTCCTTAATAGGTGTAGATTTTTTAATAAATCGGTAGTATTTAAAAAACTTACATAATGAATTTTAAATACCACAAATTCAGGGATCTCAAAATTTTTAATTTTTGTATTAAAATTGAGCTATATGATTTGTTTTTGAAAAAAAAATTGTATATATTTGTGTTATGACAGTAAATTTAGACAACCTTAAATAATACTCAGAAACTGGCTAGGAAGGATGGGGTTTCGTCGCAATTTTAAGGATGGGGTAGTTAACATCTCCAACCCCCTTCCTTCTGTTTGCTTACCTTTGTCTGAGTTTTTTAAATGTAATATAATGAAAAAGTGCAATAAATGAAGGTTATATAAGTATATCTAAAAATAATAACCCAGACTTTTGCTAATAATGGACTGAAAGATTGGAAAATCGATTAAAGAACTAACCTAAATTTTAAATTTTTTAAAATATTCTGTTGAACCATAATCAAATTTTCTGCATTATTTAAAGAAACAACAATTGTTTACTGGTTACTGTAAAAAATGTACTGGTTACTGTAAAAAATCACTGTAGCCACACTGTAGGGTGATTCCTTATAGCTGTTACGTTCATAAATATTGTTTGGCATTACTAAGTAACTTTTTTGATAGATTATTCTAATTTTAAATCTGCTTTTTAGGTTAAAATAAAATATTTTAATTAACAGGATTACTTACACTATCTTATTTTACACTTATATCTATGTCTTTTTACCTATATTTTTTAGATCTTTTTATACTATCTAATTATCAAATTATTATTTTGTTTACCTTATATTACAAATTTTTGTGTTTTTTTTTGTTATTTTCTTTTCAATATTATTGTTTTATAGTATTAGTATACAAATACAAAAAATGTAAAACTCACATCTGCTCCATAAAATCCCCTGATAGGGGTGGGGCCTTGACTAAAATTCTACATCAACAACAGTGTTGATATAGGGTATTAGGGGGCAATATCGAATATCCATCGCCGGCCCGCTTTAGCTTTTAAAAAAAACAGAGTAACCAATCGCATCACAGATAAATTTCACAAATACTGTAGTAATTTTGTTAAATCATAACATTCATTTCTGACGCTACTTATACAAACACCAGGAAAAGTGTGAAAAATCTTGATTATTTTCGAAAACTTTTTAAACTATAAAAAAAGTCCTAAAATTCAATTAAGATGACGTAAAACATAATGCAGATTTGATAAGCGTGAATTACCGATTAATACTGATTTACGTGATAAATTACTCGATTAAAAGTCGGAGCTCTGGATCTTTCTTTGCCTGAAATGGTGCTACAGACCATGATTTTGAATAATAGGAACATCTGTACTCACAGCCACAATGTGCATGCACTGCAAATAGTATAATAATATGAGTCAGTCATCCAGTTCAATATTTTATTATAAATAATATGCACCTTGCACTGGAACTCGGTTTATACATGAAGTATGCAATAAGCTAGCGAATCACTATAATGGATAATTACCGTATCTCATACTTATCTTTTGTAGTATGCAGATCAACCCTCGAAAGCGCGCGAAATTTCGATCGGTTGATCTGCATACTACGAAAGATAAGTAGGAGATACGGTAATTATCCATTATGGTGACTCCCTATGTTTATTGGATACTTCATGTATAAACTGAGTTCCAGTGCAAGGTGCCTATAGGCGCTGGCCATTCCATAACGAAAAACTTTTTTGCATCAATGACACAATTTTATCAAACTACGAAATTAAGTAAACATCCTTACTGAAACTGCGAAATTCATTCTATCTATAGTTTTTAACATTTGCAACGATTTAATATTCATGTATATTTTTTACGTTACTACGCTGCATGTTTTTGAGAAGTAACTGCGTATTTTGTGAGTTAGATTTTATGGAAGACCACAGCACAATACAGAAACTTACATATTGTCATAAAAATTAAATGATAAAACTAAATTAAGCTGAAATGATGAAACTTAATAATTAACTTAATTTAAACTTAATATATGTGCTTTTTTAATTTGCCCAATTTATGCAGTATAATTGACATAATTTCAACCAATACATAATTTTATTCATTTGCTGATGTATTGTCTGCTAGCAAAGCAATCAGTTTATATGTCTTAATATCGACTTATCTTCTTTCCGATTACATTTTAATGAAAATGTTGATAAATTATTATTATTGGATTTAAAATTTTCTAGTATTTCAAATTAAAAGAGCCGACCACACCTGTAGAATCACCAGTGGTCAAGACATCACCTCACCTAACCCTAAATGCTGAACGTAAGTCCAATTTTAAAAGCTTAATAAACAGTTTAAATTATGTCCAGCAGTTATATAATATTTTGATACTAATAAAGGTCTTTTTAATAGAAGGATAGTTCGTTACTAGTAAGTAAGTATTTTTCACCAGTTAAATTACACACAATAAAATACCTTCCCTTTATTGTCAATAGCTCCAAATGTAAAAAGGAAGTTTTCTGTCCTATCATTGGGATTGGCTAAAGGCAAGCCACACGTAGCTGGTTTATTTTTTCCAGGATTAAAAATAGGGAGTCATACATAAAAGTAACTAATGAAATTAAACAGTTTAGCGCCACTTATAGTAACCATTCAGAATTTATAAAGCCACGTCTGATTTATCTTTAATAAAAAAATTTCAAATGAGAAAATCGTTTTATAACTCCGTGATCATTTAGAACTGCAGTTTTCCTTGGGAGTTTCACAAACGGGTGGGTGGGGCATTTCCGGCCGAGAAAAATGCAGGCCAATTTTGTTTTTCAAAACCAGATTGTGCAAACAAAAACTTTATACCAATAACCGCACCAATTGCTGTGCATATCTAGTTTGATCGCGGTAACTTTTTTTCAATTTGCCGTGATAAAACTAATCCGCAACGGATTATTTAATTTCAGCGCTCTCGAGTCGGGGCCGCTCGGAGCCTCCGCGTGGATCCGACCCGGAGCCCCCGGCGGCTCCCTGGCACAGCAGCCCGGGCCACAGTCCCCGCTCCGAAAAGGAAATTGTCAACCGATCGCTCGAAATAGCCAGCAACGGCATGAAGCGGTCCAACAGCGTCATGAGCCGGCTCAAGAAGCGAAAACTTACCAGAAAAAGGTAAACCTACAGGAAAAATATTGGTAAAAAGATTTTAGTTTTACGGGAAAATTATGGGTAAAAAATTAAATTACCAATCCCGGTTATTGTGTATTAGTGATGTTCCCCATATTTTTATACTAATTTTATGATTAAGTAAATAGTGATGCCATAATTAAGTTTAAAAGCTTTAAGCTTAAATAAGCTTATAATAGCGCATTTAAGGAGTGAATCTCAAAAGCTCCCTTAGCATTAAATGACTGGAGCTTCGGAATTTAATATTAGAGAGTAGTAACATCAAAAATATATAATAAAGGAAAAATGAGACACTTAGAACAAACTGCTTGAAAAAAAGGTTCCATTTAAATGGGATCACATTTTGAACTTTTTTTCAAGCAGTTTGTTCTAAGTGTCTAATTTTTCCTTTATTATTATATTTTTGGTAACATTACCAGTATTTACAGAAGTCTTATCGGCGTGTGCGTTTATCTAAGAGTGATGACACACTAATGGAACTTTCGGCAATTATTATTAATGAAGTTTTTCGCCTATGCCCATTTATACAAAATTTATTAAATTTTTGTCTCTCTGGTTTTAAATTTTTTAATTAGGTACACTGCACATTTTAACATTTTTTTATCAACACAGCTCTGGCCCAAGCGACATTATACCCCAAAACGCCACAACAATTTATAATTAAAGCTAAATTTATAAGATATATGTGATTTTTATTAATATTTTTAGTCAACCTGCCGATGGAGATCCTGGAAGAATATTGCTGACCATTAGAAATAATTTTCAGAAACTAGTGGTTCTTATTGAAAAGATTGAGTAAGATCAAGATGATATTTGATTTTATGAATGAATTATAATCCCACGTCATCAAAAAAAAAACCATTGCCGTTGTACCAAGACCACGGTCACAACATTATTGGCTGAAAAGTACAAAAAAACACTGGTCTAATCTAATCATGACTGCCTACAAAAATTTTTTTCTAAAATTCAGCGGCTTTATTTATTCACTTAAAACATTACAAAACGTTTTTCTTTTTAATGAATCCAACAAATTTACGTAGGCCACACAAAAATAACTTAAAATCAAAGTTAAAAAAGTACTTAAAACTGTTTTAACATAGTGTTTAAGTCGTCAGTTTTTGAGAAATATGGGTAAAGATTATTTATTCCATAAGAAATTTTATTATTCCATGAGTTCGCGTCAGAACCAGGAACCCAAAATTTTGTTGAGTGGGTCAATAAAGTTTGTTTTTGTAAATAAAATTAGTTATTGTATGGTTTTTGAAGCCAGTTATAAAATTCTTATTATTTTTAGTAAACTACTGCCAGCCTGCGAGGAAAACACAGCTGATCCTTATGTAAAAATTAAATTGTTGAAAGGTGGACACACCCTTACAAAAAAGCAAACGCCTGTTCAGTACGATACACTCAGCCCGGTGTTTGATCACAGGTTATTGATATTAAGTTATTAACATTTATGTGACGACTCATAAAAGAAGTGAGATAAGACAGAGTATTCTATTAGACGAAAAGAAAACATTAAAATGAGTAAGGTTTTTCATCAACTAGCTTCCAAACCCTCGTATTTCTTTAATTCTCCATTCCCACCAAATCAGTTTCAATATTATTGAAATAAATATAATTTAACTTTAATTTTTAGCTTTGAACTTGAAACAGAAGGCAACAGTCTTGATGAACTAATACTTTTTGTGAAAGTAAAAGATGGTGCCAGCTATGGTCTGTTTTCAAAGTCACCCGTCCTAGGAAAGGTAAATTTCGGCCCATTGTTTTTTAAATGTAAAGAAGCGCTTACATTTAAAAATTCAGGGGAAAATTTTTATTTACTACTTTATTCATAAAAGTAACAATGTTTAAATAATATTTTTATTTTCAAAAATGTTAACTCAAATCTTAAGCCGTTTAAAGCAAGAGAGGTTCCAGAATTCCGGTTTTTAATTAAGTAACATAGAACTTATTAGTTTAAAGTATGTTCTGCGGGTTTTAGCAACTCTTTTATAGTTTTTTAGTGTTTTTATTTAACATAGTTTTCACTCAATATTTTTGTAAAAAAATCTTTACTATTTAAATTTTAATAAGAAAAAGTCGTAAGTACTGTAAAAATTACAAAAAAACTAAGGGGCATTTATTATCCTTTTTTTTCAAAAGTAAAAATTTAAAAAATAATTTTAAGTTAAATGATTTATGAAGTTTATTTCTAAGGGTTTTATTTAGGCCTTAATCTACACTACTAGATTACACACCCTAACTAAAACCACCCTTTTAAAAAAGGTTCTTATTAGATCAATCGAATGCCCTAACTAGGACCAGACCTGTGCGCGGTCTGGAAATGTTTTATAACTGTTTTATTACTGACTGTGCCCCGTTTTATTACTGACTGTGCCCCCTTCCCGTTTTATTGCCCCCTGTCCAAAATGAAAAAGTGGTAAAAAAAATTATTGTGCTATTTTTGACCTATTTTTGTAAGATTTTTGCAGTTTTTAGCGTATTTTAACGCATTTTAAGCCATTTAGACCGGGTTTTTTTCCTTTTTTTCTCTTTTTTTTCCTTTTTTTCCTTTTTTTTTTCTCTTCCTCCCCTGATTTCCCTCTTATTTTATTGCTCCTCCCCGTTTCAAAAGTTTGCCCCCTCCCCGGGCGCCCCCGCCCCATTTTGGAATCGTTTCTCCTCCGATAAAACCCCCGGGGGGCAGTGCACAGGTGTAGGACTCTATTCTGGATGTGCCGTAGATAAAGCAATCAAATGTATCTAAGTATATGAAGTCACATATTTTTTCTTTATTTTTATGCTACGTTTTGGTTCTAACCACGATTAAATGCTACGAAATTAATTCGATACATAAAAACTTTCTTTTTTAATTTACCCTAAACTGAATTATTATTATTTATGTTACTTATTTTTTCTATTGAATGATTAAAGTGCATTTTTCAGATGACATTCGAACTTAAGGATTTGGTTCCAAATACTTCAATGTCCAATTGGTATAGCCTTAGCATTTAACTATCGCTGCCGTCCGAAACTTTTTTTGCATTGGTGTTATCAACATCGATATTGTACTTAAGCAGATTTTGATCGCAGGATGATTCTATAAAACTTTGCATTGTTATTTTCCATTTTTTGTTCGTCATGAACGCACATTATTAACAATTATTTACTGTAGTCAAAGTTGTACTGTAGTCAATTAAATATTATATTCGCTTTATGAGTTTCCGGTTTAGTTTTTCGATGTCAGAGAACAAATTACGCAGATAGATTGAAGATAAAAAAAGATTTCTGTGCAAAAACGAGCATAGGTTTTCGCAAATGGGTCCAACCTAACTCTAATTAAAAAAAAATTCTAAAAAATGCGTTTGTTGCTTGGTTTGTAATTTAGTATAGAAATTGGAATTATTTGAATTGAATAATTTAAATTATGAGCCCCAAAAGCGCACGATAAATTGTGGATGATATACATATGTATAGCCAAATTAAAGCAAGCTAACCTCGATAACTTGCAGTTTTAAATCGATTACTTAACATTAAAGTAGCTTAAAACTTTGAGCAAAAACGGTTTGATTAAAGTTTAAATACACTTTTTTAAATGTTCATCAAATTCATCGATTTAAAACAAAAATGTAAATTTTTATGGCTAAAGCTCACTGATTTTTGTATATTTTGTGAAGGCGGGATTTAAAAAAATATTCTGTGTTCTACTTCGTATTTTTTTAATTTAATAATTGTTTATTTTTTATATAAAAAAATATTCTGTGTTCTCTTCTCTCATTTCAGCCTGATATAATTTAAATTTATCCAACCCCTTTGCCGTTCTCATCTATACTCAAGAAAAATGCAACGTTTTATTCAGTAGATATTGCTTAAAGTTTGTGTTGATAATTACAATTACATGTGATAATATAAAAAGCTTACGTTATTCGCTATTTCGACAATTAAAGAGGTTACAAATGGCTTGAAATATAAGACCATTTAACTGAGGGCTGTAACAAAAGTTAATTTACATTAATTTTTTTTAAATATTTTAAAACAGTGTTAAATATTTTTCCTTTTATTTTATTAAACATTTAAAAACGTTTTACTCATATATAAAAACGAGCTTTTTGTAATAGTTTTATTACTGCATATAATTGGAAATTGATGTTACCTAAGAGAGCCCATTAACAACTATCTCACTTGGTTTGAATCATGACAATCTGGAAGACCAACAACTGGGAGTGCAATCAGTAGACTGTTTTAACAGAAGGAGCTTTACACAGGGAAGCTCAATTACGTACAAGGACAAAGGTTAAAATTAAAATAAAAATTAAGTTAACATTTTTGTTAATTTACTGTGTGAAGCGCCTTATGTTGAAATAAACTGCAGCGCTAGGATGAAATACATTCTGCACAATATCTTTCGAAACACTTTTAAATTCCCAACAAAAAACTTTTTCCCCTACGCTTAAGCAAAACCTTAAAATCAAGCTAAAAAAACATAAAAAAACATTTTAAAAAGCGTAAAAATGAGAATACCAATATTTACTGCTCAAAAAAGATATATTTCCGGAAGATATTTCGCAGAAGGTATTTCTTCCGGACACCTTAACTGCAAGAGTGGAGTAATTTTCGTATACCTAAATAAATTCCAAGTGCTGATAAATTTTACAGAACTTTTAAGTGTCGTAAATTTGGAAAATATTTTTTATGTTCACTTTTTGATATCATTATAAGTAACTTATTAGGTATACCTAATTATGTAGTTCCGTTTTTAATGCTGTTTTAAAAAAGTGGTTGTTGTTTTTATTATTTTTTATTAATTTTGTCTTAATTCGTGATGTTCCTACTCTATAATATCATGCTCCAGAGCTTCGATTATTTAAAAGAGGAAGTTTTGGAGCTCCGCCATAAGGTGAGCTCATTTTTGAAAGCTACATAGGAGGGGGAGGGCTTCAGGTGGGTTCGGACCCCCTTTTAGCTTTTTAGCGGGGGTGTTGAAGTGGAATGAACAAAATTTAAATCCAGAAGACGCTGATGGTTTGGTGGTCTGGTGGTTTTGATGAGCTTTAAATCTGAAATTCTTTTTTTATAATACCACTACATTTTATTTATTAAAATATACTTTTAGGTATAAAAAGTATGTTTAGAGGCTTTGGAAAAGAACAAAATGGCCCCCTTAAAATTTTTGCAAGTGTCGGGAAAGGGGGGAATTCGGGTTTTTTTAAATTATTCCATTCGCAGGATTATTTTTATCGTTTTAGTAGGTTTAAAAAAATTTGGGTTTATAAATAATTTTGATAAAATAATTCTGATATTTAACTTTTTATTCATTATGGCATTAACAAAAAAGAATGGAGCTCCCGAGATCCGAAGGGTGCTCCGAAATTTCGAAAAACAGGGCTCCACTCCGGAGCTTGGAGCTCAAGCAAACATCACCCGTCTTGATTATGTCAAAAATATTGTTAAGCCAAAAATATTTGATTTAGAATATAAAAAAACATTACAAACAATAACCTCATAATTATTATGCCCTGAAAATTTTCTTTCATTAAATATTACTTAAATAATATAATAGAAATAAAAAAATATATAAAAATAGTGATTTTGAAATTTTAATAGCAAAAAAGTTCTTTTCATTTTAAAAATTACTATGAATAATCGCGACGATTAATTCAATGTGCCCAAAGGTCTCGGGAAGAAACGGAAATAATTCGTATATAACGGTAGTTAACTACAAAAAACATGAGTAAAAACATATAGACAACCGCTTGTTTTAGAAAAATGTTGAAAAAAAGAGCAAAATAGTTGGTTTTCTAAACTTTTTATGCTCATTTTTTTAGTTTACCAACGTCATATACCAATTACATTTAATTCTTCTCGAGACCTTTGTGTACATTGAATTAACCGTCGTGATTGTTCATTGTTTATTTGATTATTTCTAATGCAACGACTGTATGACGATATAGTAGGACCCTTGCCACACGAAAAAACTCAAGAATTTAGTTTTATAATTATTTAGTTACAAAACGAACTTCGTTATGTCGATTTATAATAGTAATCTGGTCTATTTAGAGTTTTGACGAAAGTCAAATTGGAATGTTTAAACTTAAATTTTTGGGATTTTTTGCGCTGCAAATCTCCGAAAGCTATTCCGCGCCACCGCTACTTAGTGTTAAACTGGGCACCGATTGCGAAGCGGACGTGGAATTTACACTTAGCAACACTTTCGCGGAATACCTTCTGCGGATTTGCAACGGCTTTTGGACTTAAAAATGTCATATCCAGCAGGAAAGTCTTTTGTAAAAAGTAAAAAAGAGACGGAGGCTGAAAGGCTCTCAGGAAATGACATATCTAGCAGGCAAAGTTTTTTGCATAAAATTCGCTTTTTGCCCCCCCCCCCCCCCCCCCCCCCCCCCCGCGCCCCCCGCATAAAGCATGGGGATATTAATTTGAAATAATGACACTTTAATGTTTGAGTTATTTTAAATAATTAAAGAAATTATGAACTCCTTGGAAATTCCTCAAAATCAGAAATTGTTTATTTTAAAATACCGTTTTCGAGGGATTTCTGCAAACAAACATTCTTTTTTTTATTTGACGCTTACTGATGCTATTTGACTTTAAATTATCTGATGAACATTTTTTTTCTTTTATTGAATTGTTTTGATGTAGTTGTCTAATGTTATCGCTAGAATTGTCATCGTTATGCTTTTTAACATTTTTGATTTAATGATTTTAATAAGATGTTTTAGTGTTTTGTTTGGTAGTGCTTGGGTAAAAATAAATCTCAGGTATATTTACTGTTCAAGAATAATTAACCCGTTCCCGTGTTGGCCTTTTCCCCCGCTACAACCGTGAAACGTTCGTACAACAAAGGTAAAACCTTCGTCTCTCGGTGGTAGTATTTTCGTATGACAAATGTCGTACGTAAACCTTACCGCGGTGAACCCTACGAATGACTTAAGTCGTACTTCCGTCATACGTAATTTTTTTGCGCGAAAAGTGCCCAGTGGGCGAGCAAAATTGAAATGGTTAAAGCTGTACGGTAGCAATATGCTAATTTTTGCAACATGAAATATCCTACGTAATACACTGTATCCGTGACAAAAATCTACATATTCCCACCGTACCGATTTAACCATTTCAATTCGCTCGCTCACTGGACATTATTCGCGCAAAAAATTATGTATGACGGAAGTATGACATAGGTCGCAGGAACGTTTCACGGTTGTAACTGAGGAAAAGGCAATTACGGGAACGGGTTCATTATACGTCTTCATATGTTTAAGTATACGAAAAAATCCATCTTTGTTTCTTGTGTTATACAGTGACGTTCCTGGAAGCTTCGATTGCCAAAGCAAAGTTTCGGAGCACCTTGGAAAAATCGAAACTCTATAGAATATTTAACTTAATTTACCGAAAATCTAATAATTTCTTATTAGATTAAAATTTTTCAAAACAGGATAAATTCATTAAAAAGAATTGTAAAAATGCAGCTAAAATAGCATTTAATATTCGAAGGATTTTTAGTATTTAACTGATTTAAAAGTAAAAGCTCTGAAGCTACTTCTGCTTTAAGTGGCCGGACCCCCAAGTATGATATTTTGGAGTAGGAACATTACTAGCGCCTACTTTCGTTGAAGTCAAAATTACGTCAAACTGTTGGATTTGTTAAATAGATTTTTTGTTTGGAAGAGTTTAAACAATTCAGACGAAAAAATGTATATTTTTGAAATGTAATTTGCTTAATTAGAAAGCTTAATAAAGTGATAAAATAAGCGTAATGAATTAAATTACTTATTGAATTACAATCAATTATAGTTACAGAAAAAAAAAACACTTAACATGTATTTGAATTTATTGCAATATAGATTTAATATTAAAGTTCATAGACATGAGCCGAAACAAGTCAGATTGAATAAAATACCTATTTACATACGCCATTCTCCATCTACATTTTATTTTTATTCAAATGGCGCTACATTTTATTATACAAAAAAGACGTGTATAAAAAGTATACAAAGTATTTCAGAACATAAAAGGTTAATTTTTTTCAAATAAGTCTCGTCCCACTCTTCTTTTCTTAGCGAGGGGGGGAATTTTAAAAGAGAATGCATAGATGGTTTAAGAAAAAAGGAAAGAATTAGGGTTGAGATTTTATCTAAAGCAGAAATCTTACAATTCTTAACCAACATTTTACTTAATTTTGAGTGTACCCTTCCCAAAAACTCAGAAAGGTAGAAAGAAAGGCAAACACTAAATTCCACCGACTCCGACTCCGTCCAAAATCTACCGTAACTTACCGTAGTTCTTAACATTATGCAAATTTTCTCATTGTTCAATTAATTATGACTTTTTCGCGCAATAAAAATGGAAAATAGTAAGATTTTGAAATGCAGAACCTTTTAACACCTTCCAACAATATTTTTAAAAATCTTTTTGGTGTCTGGAAAGATTTTTTTTTTTCTTTTTTTTGTTTTTTTTTTTTTTTTTTTCTGCATAATATTTTGGTTTTTTTTTTTTAGGCAAAATAAAGTTTATAGTCTTAATTTTTTCTTGCAAAATTTTGTAACATAAAAACATCTTTGATAATTATTTGCTTAAAACTAACGTTTCAATTAAAAACCCCAAAATCTAATTATTAACCTGAATCAAACCCTAAATTGTAAATTCACATGAAAAATCTTCATCAATCAAATAAAATAATTTAAACCATGGTCTTGCACTAGAGTAATAATTCAAAATTTATCAGTTTTTTGATATTAATTACTTATATTTTATTTTAAACTTATTAATTTTATGGTTTTTAACTTAATTTATGCTTTTTATAGTATAAATTCAGTTAAAAATTGGTGAATTTCTAAAAATTTACACTTAAAAAAAGCTAACTTTACGAAAGCATTAAAATTTGTTCATTTTGCTCGAATTTGTGTTGATTCCGCCTAACCTGCACATCACTTTAAAATTTGTAGAAATTTGAGGCGGAGTCGGAGCTGTGGAATTTAGTGTTTGCCTGAAAATAAATGC
>JASAMX010010070.1:0-11719 GCA_030248175.1 Microlaimidae sp. YZB2_3 | reverse complement strand
AATAGCGTCTTTTTAATTTTATTTTATTTTTACTTTAAATTCGTCACCAATTTTTATCCGCAAAAAAACTACTACTCAGTTTATTAGTAACAGAGACCTACCCCTATTCCAACAAGGAGCTTGATCTAATAGTCACTGAAAACCAAATAGATAAAAAAAAACAGTTCAACGAAATAGCCTAACGTTCTGGGCCCATAACCCAGAGGTTCGTGGATCAAAACCACGCTCTGCTACCAAAAATTTTGTGGTGACTCATTTCGGCGTTTTGTATTATTCAATAATTTTTAATTAATTTTATTATTTATTAAACAAACATTACAAAAAAGTAACACAAACGTAAACGGTAATTAAATTTACAAAAAAACGATTTCTTTTCCCTGCCGCACAGTAAAAACAAATTAAACAAAATTAATTTAAAAAAACACGTATTTTTTATTTAATAACGCATTTAAGAAGTTTCGAGAAATTACTAAAACCAAGAATACATGAAAATTAATTAATAAAGAAAAGAAGAATGAGAAATGAAGAACAAACTATACGGGCTATGTGTGGATCTAACCTAACTGCATACGTATGCATATGTTTATATGCATACGTATGCATATGTTATGCATACGTATGCATATTTTTTTAGTTATATGCATACGTATGCATTTTTCCGGAAAGTATATGCATACGTATGCATTTTTTTGAAACTTTTATGCATACGTATGCATTTTTTTCTAACTTTTATGCACACGTATGCATAAAAGTAACAAAAAAATGCATACGTATGCATATTTTGCAACTTATATGCAAACGTATGCATTTTTCCGGAAAGTACATGCATACGTATGCATTTTTTGTAACTTTTATGCATACGTATGCATAAAAGTTAGAAAAAATGCATACGTATGCATGTACTTTTCGGAACAATGCATACGTATGCATATAAGTTGCGGAAAAAATTCCTACGTATGCAAATTATTTAAAAAACAAAAAAAAAACTTTTTTTTTAATTTCCAAAATATGCATACGTATGCATATTTTGCAACTTATATGCATACGTATGCATTTTTCCGGAAAGTATATGCATACGTATGCATATTTTGCAACTTATATGCATACGTATGCATGCGGGGGGGGGGGGGGGGGGCGCAGTTTTGGTTTTTTTTTAGATTTTGATATCTATTTTGCTCTTTCCTTATATGCTGTATAGTTTTTAGAAGCGTATCGTCTAGGTATTTGGTTATATCGTTCTATTTTCTGGAAAATATATGCGTACGTATGCATTTTTGTTACTTTTATGCATATGCATAAAAGTTAAAAAAATGCATACGTATGCATAAAGTTTCAAAAAAATGCATACGTATGCATATACTTTCCGGAAAAATGCATACGTATGCATATAACTAAAAAAATATGCATACGTATGCATATGAATTGAGTAGCAAATAATTTATATACATACGTATGCATAACATATGCATACGTATGCATATAAACATATGCATACGTATGCATTTAGGTTAGATCCACACATAGCCCGTATAATTTGTTCTTCATTTCTCATTCTTCTTTTCTTTATTAATTAATTTTCATGTATTCTTGCTAAAACAACAATTTTTTTTAATTAATTAATTTTAAGAATTTATTAATTACGCAAACGAAGAATTAATTAAATAACGAATTTATTAATTGCAAAAAGGGTTTAAAAACAATTTTAAAAAGTGCCAATGGCTATTAATAATTAAGACCAATATTTTAAAACGGAAGAACTATAATGCACGTATATAATAGAACTAAACAATGATTTGTTTAATGAATTAAAATAATGTCATATGAGACAAGAAATATTTAATACGCGCGTAAATCGCCACAAAAGCTTTTTATTTGTTATGTTATGATATTTTCATGGGAAACTTTGTGATTTATAAAAAAATAAAATTGTTACTCGTTTTTAGAACATGGGCATTTCATGATTACGCAATAAATCGGTTTAAAAATTAAATTGTCCTGGTAAAATTTAGTTTATTTTCCGAATTGTTACTCTCCGTGGTTCTGCGTTGCGTCTGTGGTGAGCAATCGTTATAAAATAAAATAGTGTAATTTTGGCACACATATTGCTGTAAGTAAAAACGGGTTGGTCGGGTGTTAAATTGTAGTTGTAAATAGTTAAAAGACAACGTTGAAATGTTTAGGGGTCATAGCGATAGCACTGCACTTAAATTTGATTAAGGGGGTCCTTTTAAAAAGTGCCGAAATTAAATGCACTTTTTCCCAAATTTTGCTCATTTTGATACCTTTTTGGCATTTTAGCTGTAACTTTTTGCCAGTTACACGTTGAACAACAAGTAGAAACTTAAATAAAAGAAATCTGTCTGGAGATAATGATAGGCTTTTAAATTTTTGAAAATGATAATTTTTTTACTGAGAAACAATTGATTGTTTGTAAAGTGCCGAAATTAAATGCACACATTTAATTTTGGCAATTTTCCATTTTTTTAAAAACTGATTTAATTAAGTAAAAAACTACTTTCGTACAGTAAAACTTTTGTGACGCAACGCAGTATCGTGAAAGCTTCAAAATGAGCTATCAAACATGAAAATCGGGCCATACAGTGAAAAGTTACATTGGAAAAACAAAAAAGTGCCGAAATTAAATGCACTACCCTAGTGGTGATTCGCAGAAAATTCAAGTTCAAAAAAGCAGAAGAATAGACTTAAGACCATACATGGGCACGGAGGGGGGGGGGGGGGGTTGGGGGGAGGCGGGTTAACTACCCCTAAATTCTGAGAAGGGGTTTAACTCCCCCCCTCAGAAATGGGTGAGGGAGAAAATGTTAACCCCACAATTTTGGAAAAATGAGGAAAAAAAATGTCTTTAAAATGACTTCTAACTGCCTCCAAACTTAAGTTTTGAGGTCAAAATGAATGTTTTAAGCAATAAAAAGCTTAAAAAAGCATTAAAAGGGTTTTTTGAACTAAAATTAGCGGTTTTAACCTATTTTTCTATTAAAATTGTAAAACGATATGGGCAAAATGCACTCCAGAAAAAAACGATATGGGTATTTTGTGTTTTTCGGATTTTAACCCTCCCCCCTAATTTGGGGTTAGAAAATGCAAATTTCTTCGCTTTGTGCAGTTTGCACAACAGCATTTGTAACTCAGGCCAAGATTGCTTATATTTCAGCTAGGAATACAGTTGGGTTTTTGCCTAATGGAATAAAGAAATCTTCTTCCATGGCAAATGTGAACTGCACTCCTGCCCCAGTATGTTGTTCAGCTTTTGAGCCATCTGTGTAACAGCACATAGCAGATTGAGGCTGAATGACATCTTTGTCACTGTTCCAATTTTGTCGACTAGGAAACTCAACTTTAAAGTTCTTTTAAACTTGAAAACAGGGGACAATGTGGTCATTCTCAAGGGTTAGCATTGGACTTTAATATCTAAGTAATAATAATGTGTAATATTGTGAATTTCAAATTGAGGCTACATCAAATTTGATTTTGTTCAGGAAAATTTTTTATGGTTTTTATTAAAAACTATACCCGTAAAACACAATGCAACAAGAATATAGCCAAAAGAAATTTAAACACTGTTTTTTTAATATCCAGATAGGTTTTATAGATTTATAGAAATAAAACACGCTAAAAATTAAAAACAAAGGTAATTTGCGAGTATAATTTTAGTCTATTACAATCAATAGAAAATCATAAGAGTGCAAAGTAGATCTATTGAGTATCAAAAAAAACAGTTTCAAAATCCTTGACTAAATACAAACTTAACAAAAACATCACTAAAACACAAGGAAAACAACAAAGTTTCCATTTATCACACCACGAGACGGTAGGTGATATAACGTCCAGCCGTTTCAGACGGCCTTATAATTTTCACTACGTGACCTCTTTTTAAACCAAAATATCTTGCCACGGGGTCACCGACTTGAATCCTGGGAAGTTGACTTTCCTTCATTTTACTAAAACAAAATATCTTATTAGTAGTACCTAAACCTAACTAATATTTTTTATAGCACATAATAAAATAGTAATGGTAAATTTTTAGAAGGTGCGGCGCCAGACAAACAAAAAAATTATAATATACATAGATATACACATAAACATTTTTAAGCTAGGTGTCCAGTCCAACAGGGGCGGGTTAGGCGTCACAATACCCCAAACTACATTCTATCTGATTATTTTGGGCGGAGGAACGGGGAGAATCATGAACACAAAACACATTGAGAGTATTTAGTTTTTATACTTTTTTGGCTTTAAAATAAAATTTTTATACTATTAATACAATGAATAAGCACTTACTATCTCAGGAGAAGTTCTTGTTTTTCTTCGTTTGTCATCACAACATGTTCCGGAACAAGCTAAAAAATTTGCAATATTCACTTTTAATAAGAAATTTCACAGGTAGCTTATTCGCTAAATGCGGTTTAAATTTTAAAAGTAACTATTTAGATTTAGAAAGGTTAAAAATTTTAAATTTAAAATCACTTGAAGAAAGAAGAATTAGCTTAGATCTTGTTACTTGTTATAAAATTGTAAAAAAAATAAAGTAATATATCTTTTAATGAGTTTTTTTGATTGGGCAAGTTTTAGAGGTAGAAATGACCAGGGACGTAGCCAGAGTTTCATTTTTTTTGGGGGGGGGCGGATTGTAGTACAAAAAAATTTTCGGGGGGGCTTGGCCCCCCCCCCCCCCCCAAAATTTTTTTTTGGGGGGGGGGGGGCGGAGCCCTCCCTTAATTTTTGAAAACGTTAAAAAAGCAGGGATAAACGTAGATAAAGCTGTATAATACACTGTTTTTGGCCTAATAACCTATTATCTAATGTTTTTAGCGGTAAAAACATGTTTTCTTAGTTAAAAATTACATAAGCACACATTGGCAGAGCCTGGATTTTACAAAAAAGAATTTAGAGACGTTAGTTTCAGACCCCTTGGCTAAACCCACATTGTAAACCAAAGCACATAAGCAGCATCTCGGCTCCATGTTTTCTAGGGTGCCTACCTATATGAAAAAAATCCGAGCCAATGCTATAAACGGCAGGAAAATTTAGGAGGGGAGAGGTACATAAATCAACCAATATGATTGTTTGTTTTCCTTTCTGTGTAGTACTTATTACTTATAAAAATTATTGTACTAACTTTGAAATAACATTAGCATCAGGCAACATAAATAACGAGATATATGTATGTATACTATAGAAAGTGACCGCTGAGCGAAGCGGAACAAATTTTTGGTTTTTGGGGGTCCATTGGGGTACTAAAACTATTTTAAAGTTTGGCGCCGAGCGATTAGCGAGGCGCTAGAAAATTTTGAATTTTTAGCCTCTGAAAACCCCCAAATTTTACTATCTGGCGACCATTTCGGGGGGAGGGGCGGCCGCCCCCCCCGCCCAACCACTATCCTTATTTTTCCTCCTGTCCGACCGTTTCGGGGGGGCGGGGAGGGGGGCATCATGGGCAAGTTGGTCCGAGTAGAGATTAAACCCCTAGGGTAAAAATGCAACGCAAAATCCCATATCGTTTTTTTCTAGAATCATTTTACCCATATCGTTTTTCGATTTTGAGGAAAAGGTTAACCTTTTGGTCGCCCTTTTTTCTTTTGGCTTTTTTTTGCTTAACTTCTTTTGCCTCAACTTGTTTGGGGCGTTGGCTTTTAGTTTTTTTTCTTCTTTTTTTCCAATGGGGGGGGGGGGGTTATTTTCCCCCCCCCCTTCTGAGGGGGGGGGGGTCCCCCTTCTCAGAATTTGGGGGGGTTCCCCCCCCGCCCCCCCGTGCCCATGTATGGGGGTGGGGCGGCCGCCCCCCCGCCTACGTCCCTGGAAATGACCATATATTTAAACTTAATGTTCCCCAAGCAAAAAAAGATTTTGCCTTTTATTCTTTTTCTGTGCGGGTGGCTAAATACTGGAATTCACTACCGCAGCAAATCGTTAGCGCTAAATCAACTAAAAGTTTTAAAAAGAAAATCAACAAAATTTTAACAGTTTTACCAAAAACAGTTTTTTATATTACTTCTTCGTTACTGATTGATCAAAAATAAACATGGGCTCATTGGGAAGAAGAAAGAATTAGCCAACTTTCTTATCAACTACTTTTTTCATTTAGGTCCTTGTTATCAATTTATTGATCTATATATAAATAGACGTAATATCTGCGTGTGTGTGTGTGTCTGTCTGTGACTCTGTGTGTTCCCGAACTCCTCCCTAACCCTCAACGGATTAAGGTGAATGAGGTATCGTTGGAAAGCTTATACCCCAGGGATTGTCGTAAGGGGGTTGAAATTTTGAAACAACTTACATGGACAACTTTATACTGGACAACGCGTTTTCACCAAAGGGGGAGAGACCCTATGGATTTTGAAACTTAAAAAATTTTTGACTCGGAATTGGCTCAAACTTATTGGAAAGAGTAATTAGGCAATGTAAAGCCAGAATATCATGATTTTTGGAGAAATGAACATGGACATCTTTATACTGGACAATGTTTTTTCATTAAAGAAGGGAATTACCTTGCTCACCAACCACAAAAAGAATTAGGCTTAATGAGATATAATTGCAAAGCTTACGGTCCGGAGAATGTCATAAAGAGGTTCATGGACATCTTTAGCGTGGACAAAACATTTTCACAAAAAAGAAAAACTTACGAATTTTGAAAAGTTAAAATTTTTTGTCTTTCCATGGGCTCGAACTTATTGATAAGAGTAATTAGTCAATGTAAAACTAAAATGTCATGTTTTTTGTAAGATTAACATGGATATCTTAATGCTGGGCGTTTTTTCACTAAAAAGAGGAACGACCTTCTTCCCCAACCAGCTAAAGTATTGGGCTAAATGAGATATTATTGCAAAGCTTACAGACAGGGGAATGTCATAAATGGGTTGAAATTAAAAAAAATGCATGGACATATTTTTGTTGGACAACGCATTTTCACAAAAACAGGACCCTATGGATATTGTAAGTTGAAAAAAATTTTATCTTCAAATTGGCTCAAACTTATTGGTAAGAGTAATTCGCCAATGTGAAGCAAGAATATCATGTTTTTGGAAAAATGAACATGGATATTTTTATGCCGGACAACGTTTTTTTACTAAAAAGAGGAATGACCTTTCTCCTTAACCACAAAAAGGATTGGGCTAAATAGGATATCATTGCAAAGCTTGAATTTCAAGGAATGTCATTGTCATAAAAGGGTTGAATTTTTCAAAAAATAAATAACAAGGACACCTTTATGCTGGACAACGCATTTTCACCAAAAGGGAGGACCCTTCTCCTCAACCACAAAACGGATTGGGCTAAATGAGGTATCATTGCAAAGCTTACAGTCTGGAGAATGTCATAATTGGGTTAAAATTTAAAAAAATAACATGGACATCTTTATATTGGACAACATATTTTTACCAAAGATGGAAGAACCTTCCTCCCCAACCACAGAAAAAATTAGGATAAATGAGATATTATGGGAAACATTATAGTTCAGGGAGCATCATAAAGTGGTTGAAATTAGTAAAAAATTAACACGGACATCTTTATGCTGGACAGCATATTTTCACCAAAAGAGGGAAAGACCCTTCTCCCAAACTAAAATTAGAGTGGGTAACTGAGGTATCACTGTAAAGCTTACAGTCACGGAAATGGCATAAAAGGGTTGAATTTTGAAAAAAAAAAGTAAATGAATCTAAAAATGTGGAAAAATTATTTGTCAGCCGTATGGCTGACACGGACTAATTGTCAAAATAAAAAAATGAAAAGTTCCTGATCGCACAATAACAACATTTCGGCAACAAAAAGAATTGTACAGAACAGACAACCGACAACCCCTATTGGAAACTGCACCATAACAGCACAAGCATAGGTGAGCACGGTCGGGGAAGCTAGGGGGGTGGTTACCCGGGGTAAATCGAATTTTGAATTCTAGTAGGGGGTCCCAGGGGGGTCCGGACCCCCCCTAGCTTTTTAGGGGGAGGTCGACCCGGGGTGCGAAATTTTGAAATCTAGAGGGGGGTCAGGTGGGGTCCGATGTCCAAAGCAAAACAGTTTTAAACCATAATAACTTTAATAATTGTCCTTTTTATAGGATAATACTACATTTTATTGAATAAAAAGCCATATTTATGTATAAAAAGGGTGTAAAAGCATGAATATGTGATGAAAATTCACGTTTTTGGAAGAAAATTTAGTATAAAAAAGGTACCTAAAATTTTCCCGAGGAGGGAGGGGGGGGGGTCAGATTTCAAAATCTAGAGGGGGGTCAGGGGTAAAAAATTCGGAAATTTGGGGGGAGGGGGGCCCCTAGATTTTCGTCTAGGGGGGTCCCAAAATTTCGAGGCTAGGTGGGGTGGACCCCACCCTGCCCCCCCTTTCTCACCTATGAGCACAAGCAGTGCTCAGATAGTAATTGGTGGCGGTAAACGCATGAGTTCCCAGCGATATCTACTTCAACCGCGCGGGAAACGTCAAAAACAACAAAAGTACTTTTTTTTAATTTTTGCATTACAGATAAAAAATTAGTTTAAAGTTTTATTAAAAAAAACAAACAATTACAACAATCGGTGGCGCGTAAACGCCACACAGCGGTTTATATCCCCACAGCACCGCGCAACTATATATCTTAAAATCGATATTTTTTTATTGTTTACGCGGAGATTTAGCCCCACCGCACTGCCTCAACTATAATTAAAGAACGTGCATAAATTTTTTCATTAATGTTCATCTTCTTCTTATTATTTTTATGTTAAAAAAATATAATTGAATTTTCGGTTGTGCAGAAGCGCCACACGGCATGCACCACTGCACAGCGCCAAATATAAACAATTAAACAACATGGGTAAATTTTGTAATTTGTGTTTTTCTTCTTCTTATATCTTAACACCGACATTCCCCCGTCGTGACTGATTGATCAAAAATAAACATGGGCTTTTAAAAAAGGGTGGAAAATCGCGCAATAATTATCTTAGGAGCCAGTTTTTTTATTGTCCAAATTCAAAAATTAAATTGTTGTCAACAAAATTTAAATTCAAGAACTGAGCACTATTATAATTTTGTGTTTTGCGTAGCTAACACTATTTTTTACATTTAATTCCAAAATTTAATTTATCAACTATAAATAAAGAATTAAGAATTTCAACAAAGGTTTTTACATTGTAATGTACAACAAATACGTGTTTTAGTGATAATATTAAAACTGTGTATAGAGCATGGAGCATCCCAGCAACGGAATTATTGTAAACACAGCTAAAACTATAGTTTATTAGATAATTTTTTTAATTCAATTCAAAAAAGTGGTAGGCTAGCCTTGAAAAAATGTTCTAAGGGTAGAGCAGGAAAAGACGTGGACTAGTCTGCGATGGACTCCATGTCAACCATAGGAAATTTGTATTTGGTTGCTAGCTGCCAACTGAAAAAAATTCTACCATATGACAATGATTTATTTACATGTTAAACTAATTACACTGTTGAATTTTTTCTATAGTCTGATGAAATGTCAACTGAAAAAAATCATACTTAAACTTACAACAATCTTTGACAAGCGTGAAATCATCACTTTTCAAATTTATAGTTGATTTTTACACATAAATATAACCTTCTTTCGAAAAAGTGTCGATTTCGCGCATGTCAAAGATTATTGTGAGTATGATTTTTTCAATTGAAATTTTATCAGACAAAAGAAACAATGCAACAGTGCTGTGTAAGTAGTTCAACGTGTGAACAAATAATTATTATGGTAAAATTTTTTCAGTTGGCAGCTGGCCAAACCAAATGCAAATTTCTTATGGTTCACATAGAGTCAAACTCAGACTACTCCACATCTTTTCTATTTAAACATACGCCTGGGGAGAGATCGCTCCTTTTTTCTGCTCTACTTTTAGCGCATTTTTCAAGGCTAGCTTTGATTTCTCAATAAAAAGTTTTAGCAATAGAAAGTTCAAAAATGCAATAAAAAATTCCCTCTAAAGCGTGTAACTATAGGTGGGCAAGAGGGGCTATACCCTCCAAAAATCTCAAAACTGCGAACCCCCCCTTTTCCCTTTTAAAATTTGGGGATACCCCGGACACCTCTCTAAAACCCTAAAATATGAGGGGTCCCAGTAATAAAAACGCTAAAAACGGGGTATTTGGGGTATACCACAAAAAAATTTATGGGACACCCCCTCCTAAATTTTGGAGGTCGTGTATACCCCCAAAAATCCAAGAGGCTGCCCACCTGTGCGAGTAACCCTGTGTTACGTAAGCTTTTAAGTTTTCAGCCGTTTAGTAATAAAAGCGAGCTTGGGGTGAAAGCTTAGAACAATGGAGCTTCTACGCAGCGTCTCTACCGGTACTTGAATGGATTCATCCAGGAAGGGAAGGCCAATACCGTTCAATCTTTCCAGAGCACAGAGTTTTCCTCTTTGTGCCTGACTGCATCTATTTTTTCCTGCTAAGCGGCAGCCATCCTGGCTGCCGCAATTACTGATGGATGGCGATGTACGGGGTCATTCATCCCAACCCCGGCCCACCAAAAACTATTTTTCTGTGCACGCACTGCAGCGAAAACGTTAACCGAAACAGTGTCCAATGCAATAACTGTAAAACTGGCTCCACTTAAAATGCTCTAATCTAAACAGTCTAAAAAACTATAACTAAAATTTTCTCTGCAACAGATGCACTCCAGTAACTCAACCGCTGAAAACCACTAATGACTCTTCTATAAACAGTTTGCAATTCAACGCCCATGGAATTTCCAACAAACTACAAGAGCTCACAAACTTCTTTGTCAAAAACAACAACATTCTTATCGCTGCTATCCAAGAGTCCAAACTTTCTAGTAAATCTAAAGACCCCAAAATCGCAAATTACACAACAGTCAGGAAAGATCAAGATTCCAATGGAGGCGGTCTGCTCTTTTTCGTTCACCACTCCATCAACTTCAAAACTTTGGATATACAACAAAATGACCCCCATGCAGAAATGCTTGGCCTACAAATTCTTTTCAACAACTCCAATCTTTCAATCTTCAACATTTACATTCCTCCATTCAGCTCTTGCCATTCTAACTACCAACCAGACATCAACCATCTCCTCAAATATCAGAATAGCATTCTACTAGGAGATATTAACGCACATCATAGCCTCTGGCACTCAAGCCTCACAGACACCAGAGGAGACTACATTGCAAACATCATTAACAACTCGAATATGGCATCACTAAACAATAACACTCCAACAGGCATTTCATCTAAGGGTCATTCCATGTCAAATCAACTGAAAAAAACAACAAAATTTAGCGCACCATCTTCGATTTTGCTGAAACTTGGTATACTTGTAGACCCTATGCCCAATAAGAATTATTTTAAATTTTAGCCCCCAAAATCTTTTGGTTCCGAAGTTATGACCCCTTGAATTTGGGCTTTTGGCCCCGATTTTGACCGAACGTCCTATTTTCAAACAAGCATATTGGAATCATTAACAGCAATAACCCCTGCAATATATATATCATTTGAAAGCTAATTGCCAGCTCTATCTAATGAAACTAAAATAAAAATATTGTTTGGGGGCCAAAAAAAGTTATAGTGAAATATAAAAAAGAAATGACAATAAAAAAAATCATCATCACCAATTTTAATGATTTTTTTACTGAGTAAAGACAACACATTTGGAAACATGTATATAAATTTTCATGAGCGGAATTTGCCTTTGGGGCTCACAATGAAGAAAAGAGTCGTACTAACTTGTCGAAATTTAA
>JASAMX010010069.1:0-10786 GCA_030248175.1 Microlaimidae sp. YZB2_3 | reverse complement strand
AGCGAAAATAAGGGAAAAATAGGTCTAAAATGGGTTAAAATGCATTTATATAGGCTAAAAACTGCAAAAAATTCGCAATGATGGCGTCACAATAGGTAAAAAAACGATGTAATAATTTTTGGGTACTTTTTCATTTTTCCGCGGGGGGGGCAAATCCTCCAATAAAGCAAGGGGCATTTTCAAACCGTGCACAGGTCTGCATGATAAAAGACGTACGCAGGGTTTCCAGCGAGTCAGGGAAGTCAGGGAGAGGACAGGGAGAGCAAAAAGTGGTCAGGGAGAAGACAGGGAGAGCTCTGACAAGTCAGGGAGAATTTTACGTTTTGGAAACATTAAAATGTATGATATATTTGATAAGTTTGAAAAAATTTTTTCAACATTTCGCGCCTACGGCGCGAAGTACGGCATGAAGTAATTATATTATAAGCGTTTTTAATGAAATGATTATTTTTATTTTGACAATAATTGAAATAGGAACTTATTATTATTAGTGCTTAAGCAGGCTTATAACTCAAGCACTTAAATCTCTTCGGTTTCAAAATATCTTATTTAAAGGTAAATAATGTAGAAAATTATTCTCTAATTTGTGTAAAGATCTAATTTTTTATTTATTTTAGGTACATTGCCGCAGATATATACTCTTCAAGTTTCGTTTCTGCTTCTTCCACAGTTCAATAATAGCTTCATTTTTATCGCTTTTATTATTTTTTTTGGGCTTATTTAAATATTTTTAAAAGTTTGTCCTTGCTTTTTTAGCGTTTGATAGTCATTAGCATTATATACGCATAAGTGAGCAAAACGAATGGGTTTCTAAAATTATTTAAATTAAAAGCGTTTAAGTTTCTTTTTATGATCAAAACGAATCGAAATATAAAAATATAAATAAACTCCAAAAAATCCTAAAGTTTACGCACCTATGCGTTTATATTTTTGTAATTAGAGCTATGTCTGAGTCGAGTGTATAGACATCAGAAAATAAATTAAATTTGAAAAAAAAATCAACCTAAGTTATGTTGTTTTTTATCATTGAAATTATTATTGCGAAGGTAATTAACAAGCATTTTTATTATGTTTAATTATCTGATGCCCTACGACGGACTAGGAGCTTTGCTTTTTTGCTATGTTTATTTTATTTTAGCACTTAGTTTAAGTTTAATCACTTATAAAACAAGTTTTATTTTTTGTCCTTGATGTCCAAAAACCAACTAGCCGAAATTTCAATTTTAAGTGGTATTTTTTTCGTTTTTTTAAAGGATTCTGATTGATCTAGATCAAGTAAAATAACTAAAAAACGCTTTAATATCGCTGAAAATGGAACATTTTGATGTTTTGTTGGACTTTTTGAACAAAGGAGGAACCGTGACTTTTTTTATTAATGTTTTTATTTTGTTTTTGCTACAAACTAAAATTAATGCAGACCTGTGCATGGTCTGGAAATGCCTCCCCCCCCGCCGCCAAAAAATGAAAAAGTACCCTAAAAATATGACGCCATTTTTGACCTATGACGACGCCTTCAACGCGATTTTTTTACAGTTTTTAGCCGATTTTAGCCTTTTCCCTTCTTTTTTTCTTTTTTTTTTCTCTTTTTTTTAGCCCTGCTTGCCACCCCGTTTTATTGTCCCCGTTTTATTTCAAAAAAGTTGCCCCCCCCCCATTTTGGAATTGCCCTCCCCCGTTTTAACCCGGGGGGGCAGTGCACAGGTCTCTTAATGTGATAATTAAACTTGCTAAGGTTGTGGGTTTTTTTTGCGTATGTTTTAAAATTCTGTGTGTTGTGTTCTGTTGTCTAAAACTTAATTTAATTCAAGCCTTGTTTAATCAAATATATAATTTACTGTTAATTTATGCATAGATTTTAACTAAAGCAATAAATACACTCTTAAAAATTAACAAAAGAGTGCAATCCCAAGGTTAGATATTGCATGTTATGAAAAGTGTCTAAGTATGCTTAAAAAGCTTCTTTAAAAAGTCAGGGAGAGCTTTGCAAAAAGTCAGGGAGAATATGCCAAATTTTGGAAAATTGGTCAGGGAAGACAGGGAGAGCACTTTGCCTAAGGCGCTGAAAACCCTGTACTGACTTCACCAAATTTAAATTGTAGTTTTACAAAAAAAAGTATCTGGTCAAAAATTTACCAGCGAGCGAAATTTCCAAAAAAAAAGTTTTTTCCTTTTATTTTGTTTTTTTTGTTTTAGGCATTTGCTTGTGGTTCCCAAAGACAGACGAGCTTTAATTGTGGAAAGCGTCCTCTCACCCACAGAATGGAGGGATACCGTGGCAGAAGTGAGTTGTTTTATTTGTCGTCATTACAGCAAAATGAAGCACTTTTAGTATAAAATGACTGTGACTCATTCTGTACTTTATACGGTGCTGTTTGAAATCTAAAATGAGTCGCCGTCGCATAAATTTTACAGGAATTATAGCTCATTCTGCTTTAGTAAAAACGTATTATTTTTACTGAGCAGTAGTACCCTATTATTTCCCCCAAATAAATAGAATTCGAACAAAACTGCTGATAGCGCCCCTCTCCCTGATATTTAAAGAAATACGATACTAGGGTGATAGTAGGATGGTCCACCCAATATTAAAACCGCTAAAAATATGGTTTTGAGGGGATACTATTCAAAAAAGTTTTTAGCTGCCTCCAGTGGCCGTATTTTTTTGGGTACATCCCAACCAAAAACCAGAAAGCGGTCCAATTTTTGTGCATACAAGATGCGACCATACATTTTTAGTTACTTCGCTTTGGGGAAATTGAAAGTCAATGTATATGAATAAAAATCTTTGAGCCTTATGTTTAATCTAGTTAAAACCTAGTCTGAAAGGAGCGGCCGCTTCTCTTCCCAGTGTTTGGAATTTACCTAGTGTTTAAAGACTTCTTATAAATTTTGGGGGTCGACTATACCTCTACAAAATCCGGGAACCTATTCTCCCCAGCATAGGTGGTCAGCCTCCCGGTTTTTTTTGGAGGGGGTATGGTATACCCGACCTCCGAGATTTGGGTGGAGGGATGTCCCAAAAAAATTTTGGAGTATACCTCCATGTTTAGCGTTTTTAGTACTTTTTAGTACTGGGACCCCCAAACTTTGGGGGGGGGGTATTTCGGTGTACCCTCAAATTTTAGGGGGGGGGTGTCGCGTGTTGGCTATAATTGGGATTTTTTAGGGTGTAATTAAGTATAACCATACATGGGCAAGTTGGTCCGGAGTAAGGAGGGGGTTAAACCCCAAATTAGGTGGGGGGTTAAAATCCGAGAAACGCAAAATACCCATATCGGTTTTTTTCTGGAGTGCATTTTACCCATACCGTTTTTCGATTTTAAAGGAAAAAAATAGGTAAAAAACGCTAATTTTAGGTCAAAAAGCCCTTTTTATTGCATTTTTGAGCTTTTTACTGTTTAAAAGATTCATTTTGACCTCAAAACTTTAAGTTTGGAGGCAGTTAGAAGACATTTTAAAGACTTTTCTTCATTTTTTCAAAATTGGGGGGGTTAAAATTCCCCCCCACTTCTGAGTGGAGGGGAAGGGAGGGTTAAACCCCTCTTCTCAGAAATCGGGGGGGGGGTTAACCACCCCCAACCCCCCTGCCCATGTATGCCCCCAACCCCTCCCCTGATTTGATGTCGAGCTGATTTCGAGCTTCAACTTTCAGAAGCTTTGTTTGTTTTTATTGCTTAGAAATGTCTGATTAATCAGTATTGAAAAATAATTGATAATAAAATGTTCAATATTTATAAAATAAGTAAATGTTAATATATGTTTAATTGTGTTAACTTAGATGTTTTTAGCCCATTTTAATGCTTGATCGTGGAAAATTAAATTCCTTAAATTATTAAGCGATCTACTAATCTTTCAGGTGCACTAATATTTTGTGTTTTTAGCACAGTATGAAATAATTTTAATAATATTATTTAAGGTGCTGTTCAAGCATTTGGACGTTCCGTCTGTGCTCTTCGCGCCTTCTCACCTCTGCGCCACTTTCCCTCTCTCGATAACCGGATCACTCGTAGTGGATGTAGGGTATACTGAAACGCTGGTGCTTCCGGTATGTTTTATCTTACCGTAAAGTGGGGCTAAGTTGGCCGGGTTTTGGGGTTTTTTTAAAATAACTCTTCAATAAAAAAATTTTATCGAAATTTTTTTTATGCGATGTCTAGAGTTTTGTGTGGCGAACAGAATCTGAAATGGGCACCAATTTTCGGGTGCTTCATGTACCCTTTTTTTAAAATTTTCGGGGTGGCCAACTTAGCCCCAGCTTGGGGCTAAGTTGGCCGGGGTGCATTTTTACAAGCGAAATGCTGTGTAGATTCAAGTTTATATAAGAAAGGGGCTAAGTTGGCCACCCTAGACGTTTTAAAAAAAGAAAAACTATGTTTCAAGCTCATTTTTACAAAAAACTAGCTTTTTTAAAATGGTGGCCAAATTTACCCCACAATTTCGACACTCGCAAAATTTTGACCTAATTGTCTAGCTAATTTTTTTTTGTAAAAATGAACTCAAAACTACTTCAAAACAACTTATAAAGAAAGTAAAAACATTTCTGAACATAAAAATGGGTCCAAAAACATTTTCAGAAAAAAAATCTTTTAAAAAATGGTACTACAAACAGGCGTACTTTTCGGGTTCATATTTTTTTTTTAATTTGCGAAAAATCAAAAAAAAAATTACATCTTACTTTCCTTAGTCAGCAGAACTGTGCATTATCCCATGAAATTCATTTCACGTGAAGCAGGATACGCAAGGCTGAGGTTACACAGCACCAAATTCGCAACCAAATACTACGTGTAACAACATTAAGACACATTAACATTATCACAATGTGCCCCCATCATCAGAGCTTATGCCAACCCAAAACGGGTGAGGCCATAGGTGAGAAAGGGGGGTAGGGTGGGGTCCTCCCCTCCCCTAGCCTCGAAATTTTGGGACCGCCCCTAGATGAAAATCTAGGGGGCCCCTCTCCCCACAATGTCCGAATTTTTTACCCCTGACCCCCCTCTAGAATTTGAAATCTAACCCCCCCTCCCCCCTCGGGAAATTTTTACCTTTGCCAAGGGGGGAAACTCCCCCCTCGGGAAAAGCCCTAAGATATTTTCCGATTAAAGCAAAGAAGAAACCTGTAGAAAATTGCAGCATAATAAAAAAAATGTTTATTACTAACGATAATGTTTTTAAAAAAGGAAAAAAAAGAAATGATGAAAACTGTAGAATTAAACTATGCATAGACTATGCTTAGTATAATATTAACTCTTTTATCTGATCATTTGAAAAAAAAAGAACGATATAATTTTTAACTTATGTTTATAATTTGTTTTACTGGCGCAATAATGGGTGTGAGCATAGATGAACACGGTCACCAAAGCAAGGGAGGTTTTACCTCGGGTAAATGACATTTCAAAATCTGGGATAGGGGAGAGGTCGAACCCCCTCTCCCTCTAGCTTTCTAGGGGGGGGGGTCGAGTCTACCCGGGGTAAAAAATTTTAAAGCTGGAAAAGGTTCAGCGGTTCAGGTGGGGTCCAATGTCCGAAGCAAAATACTTTTAAACCATTAAAGGTTTAATATATGATTTTTTTTAAGATAATACTACATTTTATGGTATAAAAAAGGATTAAAAACATGACTTTGTTTTTAAAATTCACGTTTTTGGAAGAAGATTTAGAATTAAAAAATGCTTAAAATTTTCTCAAGGGGGGAGGAGGTCAGACTTCAAATTGTAGAGGTGGATCGGAGCCGGAGGCCTATTATGACAAAAAATGGTACCAATATTTAGGAGAAAAACATTAAAACTATAAATTAGTGATGTTGCTTGAAGCTTAAACTCCGGAACCCTGGAGCAACCCCCAAAATTTTGCTATTTTGATACTAATTGCATAAATAATTAAGTAGTAATATGCCATAAATTATTTTGATCAAAAATTGTTTGTAAACTAAATCTTTTTCAAAACTTATTAAAACAATAAAAAAAACCCTAATCGTGCAAATAGAACATGTTTCAAACTTAAATACGCGTGAATTCGCTCGTTTAAAAGGCGGAGCTCCGGAGCTTTATCTGCTCGAAATTGCCGGAGCTTCGAAGCATGATATCGGAGGGAAGGAACATCACTAGTTAGTAGTTAGTAATAATAATAGTAATAATAATAGTTAGTTATAATAATAATATTAATAATAATAATAATAATAAATAGTAATAATAATAGTTAGTTAGTAATAATATTTCAGATCTACGAAAGCGTGGCGATGTTGAACTGCTGGGAGGCTTGCCCATGCGCTAGTAAAAAAATCCATTCCAGAATAGAATCGCTGTTATTGTCGGAATGCAGTGTGAAAAGCTCGACCTTGGGAACCATACCCGTCAAAGAGTGCCCGGATATTATCGACGAACGCCTACTAGAAGATATTAAGGTTGCTCTTATATAATGTTTATTGCATTGCCTCAGTCGTTGTTTGGATTGTACAATTTACAGCACAAAGGTTCAGCAGGGAACCAGTTATGATGCTTATATTTTTTGGCTAAACTGAAAAAAGGCTTTAAATTGCAAATTTTGAAACAATGGAAACTTCTAGTCCATACCGTTTTTTGATTGTGATGGCCAAGAAATCTTGATTTTACCCAGTCCTCACTAAGTAAGACGTTCTGCTTTAAAAAAACACTTGTTAAAATCACTTTAATTTCGAACCAGCTGTTATTGTATTTTGTAAAAAAACAACAACGCTACCTCTTACCAGAAAATTCGTCAATATTGTGTTGAACAATAATAATATTATTGTTCAACACAATATTGACGAATTTTCTGGTAACATATTATGTTTAATTATTTTTAATAATACGGGCAAGTTGGTCCGGAGTACAAAAGGGGTTAAACCCGGATTCAAAAGGGGGGGTTTAAAAATCCGAAAAACTCATTTCACCAATAATCTTTTCTTTTTAAAGTGCATTTTCAGCGCTGATATAGGGTGGTAGGCGGTAATATGGAATATCCATGGCCGGCCCGCTTCAGCTTTAAAAAAAAAAGCTAAAGATTTTACCTTTATTGTTTTTCGATTTTGATGAAATAAAACTATGTAAAAAACGCTTATATAAGATCAAAAATCCTTTTTATAACAATTTTGAACTTTTTATTGCTTAAAACATTTATTTTGAACACAAAACTTTAGTTTTCAATATTAAAAGGTCTTTTTGAAGACAATTTTTTCATTTCTCAAAGATTGGGGAGGAGGTTAAGCTTTTCTCCTCTCCTATATCTGAGTGGGGGGATTGAAGCCCCTTTCTAAAATTTGGGGGATGGGGTTAACCACCGTACGCATGTGTGTTAGGTTTTGCAAACCTGTGCACGGTCTGAAAATGCCCCCCCGCTTTATTGAAGGATTTGCCCCCCCATTTTATTGTCCCCCTCCCCCCGCAGAAAAATGAAAAATACCCAAAAAATTATGACGCCATTTTTTTTTACCTATTATGACGCCATCATAGCGAAATTTGTGCAGTTTTTAACCTATTTTAATGCATTTTAAGCCATTTTAGCGCAAGAAAAATATGAATTATTATATAATATATATTACTCAATAAAAAGGTAAGTATAGGATAAGAATTATGCAGAATTCTTTTTTTAACGTTATTTTTTATTTATCTATTTTGTAAAATAATAGTATTTTTTGTAGGTTCGCCTTTGTTTTGTAACTCACGCAGACCGAGGAAAAGCCATACAAGAGGCTTTGGCTCCAGGGGGATCCAAAGAAACCCTCCCTACGCCGCCCCCCGATGTGGATTACCCACTCGATGGTGATAAGATTCTTATAGTCAAAGGATTAGTCAGGTAAGCTAAAGCATAACTTATTTTTAGATAGAGTAATCGAATAAGCCAGTGGCGTGCCCAAGGGGGGGCGGGGGGGCCGCCCCCACCCCCGAAATCCGGCGAAGCCGGATTTTTTTGTAGGGGCAATTCCAAAATGGCGGGGGGGCAACTTTTTTGAAACGGGGGGGAGCAAGCAGGGGAAAAGAAAAAAAGGAGAAAAAAAGAGGGGAAAAGGGAAAAAAGGGACAAAAAAGCTGAAATAAGGTAAAAATAGGTCTAAAATGGCTTAAAATACATTGAAATAGGCTAAAAACTGCAAAAAATTCGCGATGGTGGCGTCATCATAGGTCAAAAATGGCGTCATACTTTTAGGGTACTTTTTCATTTTTGGCGGGGGGGGGCAAATCCTCCAATAAAACGGGGGGGGGGGGGGGCATTTTCAAACCGTGCACAGGTCTGTTATTATTATGACCTAAAATATTCTGCATAATAATTGCATTTTGAAGAAAAATACCAATCTTAGTGTGTTTCATTTAATCATAATAACCAAAACATTTTGTCCAGTTGTACATTAAATTTTTGACAAAAATTTTACAATTCACGCATACGCTTTTCTGGGCATTTACCACTGATTTTCTTGCATAAAGATTTTTTGTACAGTTAATGCTCGCTTTTTTCAAGCAGCGACTTTGTTTGCAGATGTGCTGGGAAAGAATCATTATTTCCCGTAGAAATAAAAGTTTTAATAAACTTTTGGTGCAAATCCGCAGAAGGTATTTCGCGCCAGTGCTGCGCTGTGATAAACTTCACGTCCGGACAAAGGGCGTAGCCAGGGGGGTGTATGGGTGGCAATGGCAACCATAGGTGAGAAAGGGGGGGGGGGCAGGGTGGGGTCCACCCCCCCTGGCCTTGGAATTTTGGGGCCCCCCCTACAGTGGCGTGCCCAGGGGGGGGCGGGGGGGGGCGGCCGCCCCCTCCGAAATCCGGCGAAGCCGGATTTTTTCGTAAGGGGGGACCCTTACGTTTTTTGAATTTTGGGAGAGAAAATTTTTTTTCTTAAATATTAATACAGAAACTTTCCTGATGCCTTCCAAAAGCATATTAATAGTCAAAAAACCAAATTTTCACCAAGGGTAGTTTAAATTGACAATTTATCTCAGTTTTTCAATTTTAAATCGATTTTGCCGCTTAATAGTTAAGGCATACATGTTAAATAAAACTACTATAAACACTATTAACCTTTTATTAACGTTTTAAACACATGTTTTAAATGGATAGGAATAAAAAACCTTAAATTTTGTTTTAATTATCATCTGGAATTAAAATTTCTAGTGTATTTTAGCGCCTTAAATTAAAAATTTTCTCCCCCGGACCCCCCTGACAAGGGGCTCTGCCCCTTGACCCCGCTGGGGGGCTCTCGCCCCCCAGACCCCCCATTTCTGGGGGGCTGCCGCCCCCAGACCCCCCTCAGGGTTAGTATGTACCCCCCCCCGACCGCCCCCCCTCGCAATGAAAACCTGGGCCATCCACTGGAATAAACACGTAGATTTTTTGCCGAAGTTTCTAATTCAGTGGCGTGCCCAGGGGGGGGGGCGGCCCCCCCCCCCCTTCCGAAATCCGGCGAAGCCGGATTTTTTCGTAAGGGGGACCCTTACGTTTTTTGAATTTTGGGAGAGAAAATTTTTTTTCTTAAATATTAATACAGAAACTTTCCTGATGCCTTCCAAAAGCATATTAATAGTCAAAAAACCAAATTTTTCCCGCTTCGCGGGTAGTTTAAATTGACAATTTATCTCAGTTTTTCAATTTTAAATCGATTTTTCCGCTTAATAGTTAAGGCATACATGTTAAATAAAACTACTATAAACACTATTAACCTTTTATTAACGTTTTAAACACATGTTTTAAATGGATAGGAATAAAAAAAACCTTAAATTTTGTTTTAATTATCATCTGGAATTAAAATTTCTAGTGTATTTTAGCGCCTTAAATTAAAAATTTTCTCCCCCGGGGGCATTCTGCCCCCCGGACCCCCTGACAAGGGGCTCTGCTCCTTGACCCCGCTGGGGGGCTCTCGCCCCCTAGACCCCCTCCTCAGGGTAAGTATGTACCCCCCAGACCGCCCCCCCGAAATGAAATCCTGGGCACGCCACTGTTCTAATTGGGTATTATTCTTACTCCTTCCTCTGAAATCCCCCTCACTGCGTGCGTAATTTACTTTTTAGCGTGTATAAAAAAGTTAGCAATGCCTGTGGACAGTCTAGAAATATCGTCCACAGCCACCCATCTCCTCGACCATCGCTTTGTTTCTTCTCCCCTCCTTTTTGTTAATTAAGTTGATTTTCTGCGATTATATTTTACTAAATAGCCTATATATTTTTGTGTTTTTTTCTGTCCTCTATTTTTTTTTACCGCATTTTGATTAAAAAATGCCTCTGCACTCCCTTCCGGTTAAGTAGTATACACGACATTTTATTTGAGTATCAAGTATTGTACTTCAAGTAAAATAATATAATTAAAAAGTTTATTTCCATGCATTTTATTTAATTATTATTGAATTAGACATTAAAGATTCAGACCTGTGCACTGCCCCCCCCCCGGGGTTAAAACGGGGGGGGGGAATTCCCGAACGGGGGGGAAATTTTTTGAAACGGGGGGCAATAAAACGGGGGGCAAGCAGAGGAGAAAGAAAAAAATGAAAAAAGGAGGAAAAAAGAGGGGAAAAGGAAAAAAGGGACAAAAAAGCGAAAATAAGGTAAAAATAGGTCTAAAATGACTTAAAATACATTGAAATAGGCTGAAAACTGCAAGAAAATCGGGATGATGGCGTCATCAGAGGTCAAAGGTGGCGTCATAATTTTAGGGTAGTTTTTCATTTTTTGGCGGGGGGGGGGGGGGGCAATAAAACGGGGGGGGGCAAATCCTCCAATAAAACGGGGGGGGCATTTTCAGACCGTGCACAGGTCTGAAGATTACAATTTTAAAAAATACATTTTTGTGG
>JASAMX010010068.1:0-12869 GCA_030248175.1 Microlaimidae sp. YZB2_3 | reverse complement strand
GTTTCTTTTTGTAATCTTGTTGGTTTGTGTGCGGTATTGTCTGATTTTTTAGTAAAAATTGGTACAAGTTCCATACGTGTACCAAAATTCGATTTGACCGATTCAAAATTAATTAAAAATTGTAAAACACCTTTATGGCATAAATTTTATTTATTTAATTTATTTAATGATCAGATAACAGAATTAATATCATACTAAGCATAGTTTATGCATAGTTTAATTCTTCTGTTTTCATCATTTCATTGTGTTTATTTTTTTCTCTTTTTTTTTCTTTTTTTTCATCGTAACAACATTAATACCTGATTATTTCCGCCAATATGAATCACAATTGTAACTAATTATCAATGAACATAGCTATCTGATATGACTTTAAAGGCTTAAAAAGAGCGCTTATTAAATTGAACACGTAGACCTTATTTTTGTGGTTACTTTTTGAATTTGAGCCTCTGAAAAAAATTTATGAGCCGATTTGTACCCAAAAATTGCCCTTTTTTGGCATGTACAATTTATGCTATTAAGAAAATTTTTTTATTAAGCATTTAATCAAATTAATATTATTTTTTCGTATAACTAAGTATCTGGGCAGTTACAAATATACTTTTATAGTTTTCATGGTAGCTACCAATTTTTTATAGTAACCATTCAAAAACCCAATGAAAAAATTAAAATTTTTGAAAAACAACTTATTTTAATAAAAAGGGAGAGAATAAAACCCGGGCGAAAAGTCCCGGGCGGCCGGGCAATAGCAGGGGATAAAACCTGGGTGGTTTAAAAAAATCGTATTTAAATGTACATTTGACCAGAAATTAAGTTATAAAACTTGAGTTTAGTTGTTTTACTACATTTGGGCCAAATTTTATGGATAAAACTTTTTATTTTAACGAAAATTAAATAAAAATAGTTTTATGGCATTATGCCAATGGCATCTGAGAGTATAAAACCCAGGCAAAGGTGATCTTCAGAAAGGGTGGGACATCGCGGCGAGGATAAAAGCCGGGCGGTCAATTTTTTTATTTTAAAACATTTATTGAACAATATAACACTGCTAAATTAATTGTTTGCGAATTCTTTGAGGCTCTAACTTGCTTTTTGTATTTAAAAAAAATTTTTTAGCAAAAATATTAGATAGTTATTTTTATGGCTATATGCCAAAACAAGTTCAAAAAGATAAAAGCCGGGCGATCCTAAAAGAAAAACCGGGCAAAGTTTAAAACCAATTTAAAGCTACTTTTTTTAAAATTGTTTGAAAAAAATCTTTGTGTAAAAGCAAGTTAGAGCCTCAACAAATTCGCAAACGATTAATTCAGCTGTGTTTATTGTTCAATAAATCTTTTAGAATAAAAAATTGACCGCCCGGTTTTTATCCTCGCGATGTCCCACCGTTTCTAAAGATCACCTCTAAGTTTTATACTTTCAGATGCCATTGGCACAATACCATAAAAATATTTTTATTTAATTTTCGCTGAAATAAAAAGTTTTATCCATAAAATTTTGCCCAAATGTAGTAAAACAACTAAACTTCAGTTTTATAACTTAATTTCTGATCAAGTGTACATTTAAATACGATTTTTTTAAACCACCCGGGTTTTATCCCCTGCTATTGCCCGGCCCCCCGGCTGCCCAGGACTTTTCGCCCGGGTTTTATTCTCTTCCTAATAAAAATTAATTATATTACAATTTTGTTTAATTTTTAGGTTTCGCTTAGGCTTAGGAACAATAAATCGGTGAAAAACTAAGTTTAAATCAGCGTTTAATTAAAGTCAAACTTTCACTATATGTTTATGTGTTTTTTTTTTAGATTTGCTAAAAATAAAATGATTTGATTGATTGAAACAAATTTTCTTGTCCATGTTTTTGGTGGTCCATGTGACTTTCGAATTTTCAATTTTTTTGAAAATTTTTGAGTTCTTCAGACTTTTAGCATTGTTAAGACATAGTTTTTAATTTAGTTTGTTGGTTTACAAAATTTTTTTAAAATCATCATAACATCATAAATTGCACATGCTGAAAAAGGTCATTTTTTGGGTATGAATTGACCCATAACTTTTTATCGATAGTTTAAATCTCAAAAATAACCACAAAAATAAGGTCTACGTGTCCTATTTCGGCTATAAAAATGTTTTACAACTTGTATTCACAGTTAGATCGGTCAAATCGAATTTTGGTACACGTATGGAACTTGTACCGACGTGGTATACTGTTTTTTGAATCTAGATAGACATCACAGTCTATTTCTCATATCAATCAGTAAATTCAGTGTAAACAAGGAGTCAAATTAACTAGATAGATTAACTATTATATCCTATTTCAGACCTAAGTTTTAATTTTATTATTTGTATTGGAAAATTTTGAAACATATTTTTGCTCAAAATGTAATTTGTTATAACCTTGCATTATCCAACTGATACCTAAATAATATAAAAAACAAGGGAGCCTTTTATATATATGAATACTTTACAAAAAGGTAAGAAATATTTTGAGTTGATTAAACCGATTTTCTTTGGTTGCTTTTTTAACGTGTTATCTCAAAGCGGATGCTACTGGTGATGATGCCTAAATTTTTGAAAGTTAAAAAATCAAATTAAATTTTTTCTTTCCCTACCCCACCCAGCTCAGTTTTTTTTATTAATTTGTCAAAAAAATATTTATTGTGTATTTATTAAAAAAGGTTTTAGTATTAAATTCCGAACTAAAAAGTGGCTGCCATTGCCCCCTAAGGTGTTACGCTGCCCAAATTTTTAAAAGTTAAAAAATCGGTTAATATTTTTTATACCCCAGCTCAGCTTATTTTTTATTTTACCTAGTTCAAAAAAATATTTGTTGTGTATTTATTAATTTATTATTTATTAATAAATTGAAAGTAAAATGTTGTTGTTACCATGTTTTTATTGAAATTTTTTTGTTATAGCTTTAATCTGTTGTGTGACTATAGTGCCAAACAAAAGTTTGATGAAATTGGGTTTGTGTAATTGAAATAAACTGTAAAATCAGCTCAAAATGATTTGAGATATCAATTTCTGCAATAATAACTATATTATAATGTATATGCTAATATGTTTGTGTTGATGTAGGCAATATCAGTTTTGTTTAAAAAACCAAGTTTTTTTTACTATTAAAAATTTTTTTTGGACTTGGGAGGATTTTTGGGGGAATTTTCAAAATTTGAAAGTTGTTTCTGGTTTTTGAACAAAGTTTTGGGGGAATTCAGGGGAATTTTTTTCTGATTTTGGGGGAATTGCTATTTTAAAACCTGGCAACCCTGTTGTCGTCGGCGTAATGGGCAAGCACTAAAAGACACCTACCACACCTACTACACCTACTACACCGACAGACCTAAGCAACCTAAGCAAAACCTCAAAATCAAACAAAACATTAAATTTAGCTTGATTTTAAGGTTTTGCTTAGGTTGCTTAGGGAAATTTTTATAAACAAGAGGAGTTTCACCCCTCGGTTGATCGGTCGGTGTAGTAGGTGTAGTAGGTGTGGTAGGTGTCTTTTAGTGCTTGCCGCGTAATGTACGGACACCCTTAAGGTCTATTCATACTTATGACAAAACGTCCTTTGGACAAAGTCCAAAGGACAAAAGTCCAAAAGACAACGTATTCATACTTCTTTTGTCCTTTGGACTTTTCCCTTTGGATTTTGTCCAAAGGACAAAGTCCAAAGGACAAAGTCCAAAGGACTTTTCCTTTTGGACCCAAAACGTCCTTTGGATTTTCCCTTTGGACTTTTCCCTTTGGATTTTGTCCTTTGGACTTTGTCCAAAGGACAAATTCTGAGTAGCGTTCATACTTCGTCCAAAGGACAAAGTCCAAAGGACGTTTCGGCTTGTCCAAAGGACGTTTTTGTTTGTCCTTTGGACTTTGTCCAAAGGACGTTTTGTCATAAGTATGAATAGACCTTTAGTTTTCCTAAGCAACCTAAGCAAAACATGAAAATCAAACAAAACATTAAATTTAGCTTGATTTTAAGGTTTTGCTTAGGTTGCTTAGGGAAATTAAGGTCTAAAGTCCACGATAAATGTTATTTGTGAGTTTTATCACGATAATTTACTTGAAAAATAACAGTTTTAAACAATCCATTTTTCCGGTGACCGGAAAATTGAGTTAAGGTCTATTCATACTTATGACAAAAGTCCTTTGGACAAAGTCCAAAGGACAAATCAAAACGTCCTTTGGACGAAGTATGAACGCTACAGTAAATCCAAAGGAAAAAGTCCAAAGGACAAAAGAAGTATGATTACGTTGTCCTTTGGACTTTTCCCTTTGGACTTTGTCCTTTGGACAAAGTCCAAAGGACTTTTGTCCTTTGGACTTTGTCCAAAGGACGTTTTGTCATAAATATGAATAGACCTTTATACTTGAAGAATGCCAATCAGTCAATAAAAGTTTATCATGGTATGATTTCGCTTGAGTTTAGGTTTTTGCTTAGACTTAGGAAAAAAAGTTTTTTAATCCATAGTTTTAGTCGCAAAATACGGTCTTTTAAAAAATACGTTTACAAAATCGCACTTAAAAGACGAGTTTCCCGAAGACGAGTTGTACAAGACTAGATGTTGAAAGACGTAATCGTCGTTACTCTGACACAAAGAGCCAAAAGACGAAATTTCCGGGAACCGTAAAAGTGGAGGGAGTCATATTTAATGGTCTACCTATACAAGAATATTGACGTGTTGTTAAATAAGGTAGACCCCTTTTAGGGTTCTCAAATGTTAAATCAAGAAAATAAATTTATATTTAAAAACAGCACCCTAGAAAACTCCTCAAAGCTATGTTTAATGTATTTGGGAGTGAAATGGGGGCTATTGTGAGAGTGTGGTGTTCCAGTATCGCTAAAAAACAACAGAGTATGCCCAAAATTTTAGGCGGCAATTTAAGTTGACATTTTAATTTTGTGCAAGTTAGGTACAGCTAAATTTTGTTATTAAGTCACATAAAATATTAAGCATATTTTTCAGTTGATATACATACTTTATTACACAAATTGAAAGAAACAAGAATGCCTAAACAAAAAGAAAATGGATTTATGCTGTTTGCTAAACACCTCAAAGGAGAAATGAGAAAGAATGGTGAAGAAGGTCACAAACTTAATTGGGACGAGTTCATACAAAATTATGCAAATCAAAAATGGACGGTATAACAAATAATTTTAGTAGCCTTGTGCTGTACTGCATAAAGTGTACTTAAACTAACTGTGTACTGCATAAAATGTACTTGATATGATAGGGACACTCAGTGGCGTTGTATTTATATAAGAGATGCGGACTGCGTGGGCGAACCCGCCTTTTACAGCCATAGATTAGATATTATTTGGGGAGGGAAAGGGAAGAGTGACATGTCCGCTCCCTTAGCGTCAAAATTCAACCTCCCTCAAAAATCCAAGTGCATTCCTCCCGAAAAGCTAGAAGAACAGTCAGATCTAGCCTAACCAAATTGCTCTTCCACCTAAAAATAATATTGGTAAAATGAAAAAAAATTAGAAGGCGGTAAAATCCCCCCACGCCTGCGCCCGGCCCATCCTTAGGGTTGACCCCTCCGGTGTACAAAACTAGAAACATCTATGCTCTAATACCCACAACGATGCAGATGTTTTCAACAGGGCCAAAACGGTTTTTCTTCTGCCACTAACTTGTTGATGATTACTGTAATTTTTTAAGGCGCTTTCCCGAGAGGAACAAAACAAATGGAAAGTGGACGCCAAAACCACGCAGAAAAAAACCAGATATGAAATAATTCATCATAGAGCACCCAGTACTACAGGTGATGTGTGAACAGTTTATTTGGACAATAAAAGCAGATACCGACCGGTATTTGAAAACAAATTTACCATTTAAAACCTGCAAGTTTTAGGAAAACATTTTTTACGTTCATAATATAAATAAAAAAAATTAAGATTAAATAATAATTTTGACAAAAAATAATTTTGACAAAGAAACCTGCAAATTTAAAAAAAAACAACATTTTCTGCATTCATAATATGAATAACATCATAATTCAAATGATGTGATGGACAAGACCAGGATTGAACAAAATTCTGGTCGTTGGTAAAAGACAACATGTTTGATTTGATTTAAATAGCTAATCAAATTACTGATATTTTTGATTGGAGAGGTTGAAACTCAAACCCAGAGTTTGGGAGGGTGGAGTTTACTCTTTGACAAATCACTCCATGCCAGACCTGTGCACGGTCTGGAAATGCCCCTCCCCGTTTTATTAGAGGCTTTGCCCTCCCCCGTTTCATTGCCCCCCCGTCAAATAATGAAAAAAGTACCCTAAAATTATGACTCCATTTTTGACATATGATAACGCCATCATCGCGAATTTTTTGCAGTTTTTAGCCTATTTTATTTCAATGTATTTTAAGCCATTTTAGACCTATTTTTACCTTATTTTCGTTTTTTTTGTCCCTTTTTTTCCCTTTTCCTTTCTTTTTTCTCTTTTTTTCTTTTTTTTATATTTTTTTCTTTCCTCCCTGCTTGCCCCCCCCCCGTTTTATTGCCCCCCCCCGTTTCAAAAAAGTTGCCCCCCCGTGCCCCCCCCCGTTTTAACCCCGGGGGGGCAGTGCACAGGTCTGCTCCATGCCCATGTATAGAATAACCGGCCGCCGTGCTACCGCCGTATGGCGCGATCACCATCCCTTTCCTCAGTAATTATTTTTTAAAACGTTTTATTTAATTTGCGAAAAAAATAAACCGTGAAGCTTTTTGTAAAAAAAAAGAAGAAAAAAACTGTTTACACAACACTGTAATTCCTCGCACAGTTCGACGCCAAGCCAGCGAGGATTCGCTGATGGAATCAAAAGACGATATCGACGTGTTGGAAAAATTGCCGCGGAAGCGACAGAGTGATGTGAAAAACCTCCTGGACTATTTCGCCTGGCACTTCAGCGGAAAGAAAAGTAGTGTCGTTGTCGATATAATTTATTTATAAGTGATACTATGTATTATTTGGATAAAAGCAATAAAAAAGGTCTTCAATTTTACTACCTCCTTGCAAAAACACGCATGTGTGAACAGTATGAAGCTATATTTGTTTAGCTATTATTGTTAATAGCTTAACTATTATTAGCTATTATTGTGTATGTTTCTTCTCACCATGTTGCACCGTTCGACCGTTGGATCTATCGCTGAATCCGATCTTTGAGCCATTGAACCTTTGACAGAAAAACTAGAATTATGTGCCACTACTATTTTAACAAGGTATTAGCGCCTTTTTTTTAAGAATAGTTTTTAACAGGCGTATCCAGTGTAACCCTGTTTTAAACACAAAGAAAACCATAGGTCACCGACCTTCGACGGCTTAGGGGGGGGTCCACACCTCGGGGTGTGGTGGTTTTTGACCTCAAGGTGGGGGGGGTCACAACCCTGGGTGTTTATTTTGAAAAAAGCACCCGGGGGTGCTTTCGGGGTGTTTTACTATTTTTTTGACCAAAATTGACAATTTTTTGACGAAATTTGACCATTTTTTAAGCATTTTTTGGGATCGTCCGGTGGGGGGGGGTGCTCAAAAAGGGGCATTCGGGGAGGGTCAGGGGTTCAAGGGGTCGAAGGGGGAGGGGTCGAAAATGGGCCTTAGGGGGGTAGGTCTTAGAGGCCGTAGGGGGGGGGGGGTGACCCCCCCCCTACCACCCCCCTTTGGTGACCTATGAAGGAAACTGACATTTTAACCTAAAAACATTTCAAAATTTTTTATAATATTGTAGAAGTGATGGACAAACCATTTGTGTTGATATCGTGCCAGGCTTACTTTCAAAAGTGTGCGTTGAATCATGTGCCGGCCGAGATCAGCGTTATAGAATTCAGCGTAGAGGAAGGAATTCTTCTGGAATACCACGCCCTGCTAAATCCCCCTTCCGGTAAGTCGGCTGCCGAATATGGAAAAAAAATTATTGAAATAGTGGGATGATGCAGACCTGTGCAAGCCGCCTCCCCGGTAGTTTATCGGGGGGGGGGGGGTGTACGGCCAAAACGGGGGGGGGGGCACGGGGGGCAATTTTTTTGAAACGGGGGGGCAAGCAGGGGGGAAAGAAAAAAAAAAGAGGAAAAAAGAAGGGAAAAGGGAAAAAAGGGACAAAAAAAGCGAAAATAAGGTAAAAATAGGTCTAAAATGGCTTAAAATACATTAAAATAAGCTAAAAACTGCAAAAAATTTGCGATGACGGCGTCATCATAGGTCAAAAATGACGTCATAATTTTATGGTACTTTTTCATTTTTTGGCGAAGAGGGCAATAAAACGGGGGGCGGCAAATCCACCAATAAAGCGGGAGTGGGAGCATTTCCAGACCGTGCACAGGTCTGGATGATGAAATCTATAGTTGGAAAGCATAAGTGCGTTTTATTTTCAGCTGTAAGTGTTAGATGAGTAAATTACTTTTTTTGGCTATAGCTTATAAGTGAATAATTTCCAGGACCCGCATTCATAAAGCGAGATTAGCCAAGGATTTAGAAAAAAAAACTTATATAATTTAACTGATCATTGGCAATCGAACACTATAAACTCCGTTTTTCGTTGTTTTGCCAATTGTGATTGGTCAATATTTTCCAAGTAGCCACAATAACCAGTCCAATTAAGTTTTTTTTTCTTAATCCTTGGCTGGTCTCGCTTTATAAATGGGACTACAGGATTTTGGGACAAGCGAACACGTTATAGTGACCAAAATTTGCAAGGGATTTTATATCCCCGGATAGCCTATTCTTGTCGTTTTTAGTGCTGCATAGAACCTTCCGTAATTTTGGTGGATTTTAGGCTTAGGCTTGGGGTACCTACATGTGGGGGTATACCCTACCCCCGAAATTTGGGGGAAGGGTTCCTTAAATTTTTTTTGGGATATACCATACCTTAATTATCCCACTTTTTTAGCGTTTTTAATACTAGGACCCCGGGGGTGTCGGCAGTAACAGATTTTTGGGGGTATAACCCCCCAACTCCTTTCCCTCTGCCCACTTATGCATGTACACGGATATCGCGAAGTTTTGAGGAAAGCAAAGGAATTTTTTTCAAAGTATATGCCCCTTGCCCATCTATGGGTATACTTCATGCATGGGCACAAGGGAGAGATTAAAAAAATCCGTTAGTTAGTTTTATAAAAAGTTTAGCATTTAAGAAGCACCATTAAAAGTTTATTGATTTTATTATATATACGATAAACGGACTTAAATTTTTGGTCATATTTTTAATAGATCCATAGGTGACAAACATACATGGGCAAGTTGGTCCGGAGTGGGGGCGGGTTAAACCCCTAATTAGGGGGGGTGTTAAAATTCGAGAAACGCAAAATACCCATATGATATCGTTTTTTTTTCTGGAGTGCATTTTACCCATATCGTTTTTCGATTTTGAAGGCAAAATAGGTAAAAAACGCTAATTTTAGGTCAAAAAACCCTTTTTATAGCATTTTTTAGCTTTTTATTGCTTAAAACATTCATTTTGACCTTAAAACTTAGTTTTGGAGGCATTTAAAAGTCATTTTAAAGTGATTTTTTTCTTCATTTTTCCAAAATTGGGGGGGGGGGTTAACCATACATAGGCAAGTTGGTCCGGAGTGGGGGGGTTAAACCCCAAATTAGGGGGGGGGGTTAAAATCCGAGAAACGCAAAATACCCATATCGTTTTTTTTTGTAGTGCATTTTACCCATATCGTTTTTCGATTTTGAAGGAAAAATAGGTAAAAAACGCTAATTTTAGACCAAAAAGCCCTTTTTATTGCTTAAAACATTCATTTTGACCTCAAAACTTAAGGTTGGAGGCAGTTAGAAGTCATTTTAAAGACATTTTTTTCTTCATTTTTCCAAAATTGGGGGGGGGGAATTAACTTTTTCTCCCCCCCCCACTTCCGAGTAGGGGGGGGGTTAAACCCCCTTCTCAAAATTTGGGGGGGGGTTAACCCCCCCAACCCCCCCCGTGCCCATGTATGGGGTTAACCTTTTCTCCCCCCCACCTCTAAATAAGGGGGGGGGGTTAAACCCCCTTCTCAGAATTTGGGGGGGTTAACCCCCAACCCAACCCCCCCAGTGCCCATGTATGGTGAAAAAGGTAATGATGTTATACCCCAAAAATTTCGAAACTACTCACCCCTCCCCCCAACCTCCCTAAAATTTGTAAGGATACCTCATAAAATTGGTGGGTCTCACCTAGTACTTAAACGCTGACAAAGAGGTTCCCTTTCCGGTTATTTTTGATATACGCCTAAATGGAGGGGGTTTAGCTTACTCCTCAAAATCCGGTTAGCTTGTAGGCTACCACTGATGTTTTTGGTCTCGTCCGCTAGTAGGAAAGGTCTACGTCCACCGATATGTGAGCAGGGGAGTGGTTGGGGGGTGTTATACCCATACATGGGCAAGTTGGTCCGGAGGGGGGGGGGGGGGGGTTAAACCCCAAATTAGGGGGGGGGTTAAAATGCGAGAAACGCAAAATACCCGTATCGTTTTTTTTCTGGAGTGCATTTTACCCATGTTTTTTTTGATTTTGAACAAAAAATAAGTTAAAAAACTCTAATTTTGGATCAAAAAGCCCTTTTTATTGCATTTTTGAGCTTTTTATTGCTTAAAACATTCATTTTGACCTCAAAACTTAAGTTTGGAGGCAGTTAGAAGTCATTTTAAAGACATTTTTTTCTTCATTTTTCCAAAATTGGGGGGGGGGGTTAACTTTTTCTCCCCCCCCCCACTTCTGAGTGGGGGGGGGTTAAACCCCCCTTCTCAGAATTTGGGGGGAGGGTTAACCCCCCCAACCCCCCCGTGCCCATGTATGGTTATACCCCCTACAAAAATTGATTACTGCCGACACCCCCCACACCCCCCTCTTAAAATTTGGGGGTACACCGAACACCCCTCCTTAAATTTGGGGGGTCCCAGTACTAAAAACGTTAGAAATGGGGTATTTGAGATATACCCCAAAATTTTTTTTTTGAAACACCACCCCCCTCCCAAAAAAAAATCCGAGAGGCTGCCAGCTATAGGTATAACCTCCCTGCCCACCATACATGGGGGCACGAAGGGGTTTGGAGGGGTTAAGCCCCCCTAAATTCTGAGAAGGGGGTTCAACCCCCCCTAATTTTGGAAAAATGAAGAAAAAAATGTCTTTAAAATGGCTTCTAACTGCCCCCAAACTTAAGTTTTGAGGTCAAAATGAATGTTTCAAACAGTAAAAAGCTCAAAAATGCGATAAAACGCGCTTTTTGACCTAAAATTAGCGTATTTACCTATTTTTTTCTTTAAAATCGAAAAATGATATGGGTAAAATGCACCCCAGAAAAAAAAACGATATGGGTACTTTGCTTGCTCGGATTTTAAACCCACCTAATTTGGGGTTTAACCATACATGGGCACGGGGGGGGGTTGGGGGGGTTAACCCCCCAAATTCTGAGAAGGGGGGTTTTTTAACCCCCCACTCAGAAGTGGGGAGGGGGAGAAAAAGTTAACCCCCCCCCAATTTTGGAAAAATCAAGAAAAAAATGTCTTTAAAATGACTTCTAACTGCCCCCAAACTTAAGTTTTGAGGTCAAAATGAATGTTTTAAGCAATAAAAAGCTCAAAAATGCTATAAAAAGGGCTTTTTGACCTAAAAAAACTTTTGACCTTTTGACCCCGTACTCTCCGGAACGCTTGCCCATGTATGCTGCCCACCTTCCCATACTTTTTTTTTGCATTGACAACAGTTTAGGGCCAATATCGGAAGCGGAGCGATTGGAAATGACCAAAATGGAAGGGATAAATGGGATTCCTGAAAAGGAGATCTCCAAGGATTCAAAGTGAGCACGCCTCGTCAAGTTTACGACTCTTTGAAGGAACACTTGAAACACTCGCGAGTTTTCTGCTTCGCCAGCGAGATACTGACGGTTTTGGTCTGTTTGCAGTACCTAAGTCAGTGCACAAGTAAGCGAAACGGTGGGTATTTTCGGCAAAACTGTAAATTTCACCGACACTGACCAAAATCTACCGTAATCTACCGTAATTTTACATATGCAAATTTTATCCTAAGCCTAAGCGTAACCTGCACATCAATATATGTTATTTTTGCGTAAATTTGAGTCGGTGTCGGTGAAATTTACAGTTTGCCGTATTTTGGCGGTTTAATGTGTTTTTTTGTTCTTTTTTATACTGTTTTTGTTAATATTTGGTGTTTTTTAAATAAACTCACTTCACAGCTCTAGAAATCAACAAGTGTATGCGTGGAGGATTTTCTCAAAGCCTAAACTCAGGTGGTCCCAAAAGAAAAATACGAATGATATGCATGCAGTTAAACGACCTGGCTCCGATCCTCCTACGTAGCTGCCGGGATTGGAGCGCCTTCCCTGCCCCGCGCACTGGAATATATCGGTTAGATTATCATAAGGACGATGTTTATACCCGAAAATGTGCGGCTTTGAAGCCTGGCCATTTCTTAGCCTCGGAAATGCGACCCTTAAATGACTTAATATTGTACAAAATATTTAATTGGACCTTGAATGGAGGTGGTGAAGGGGTCATTTAAAAAAACTGTTTTATTCTCAAATTTCCGAAATTTAGAGGGTGGGGGCGTAGGCATAGAGGTGGGTTGGAGGGTTATATCTTTCAAAAATTGCGAAACTGTCAACAAGTTTCGTGGTCACGGGGGGCGTTAGGAGGTTCAATCCAATCCCCCTAGAATGCTGAGATGGGGGTTTAACTCCCCCCACTTCGAGACGTAGAGAGAGAAAATATTACTCCCCAATTTTTTTTTTGAAAAATAAAGAAAAAAATGTCTTTTAACTGATTTCTAACTGCCTCCAAACTTAAGTTTTGTTTTTGAGGCAAAATGAATGTTTTAAGCAATAAAAAGCTCAAAATGCAGTAAAAAGGGTGTTTTGACCTCAAATTAGCGTTTTTTTTTAACTATTTTTTCTGTAAAAT